>SKCR01007897.1:0-24478 GCA_019454045.1 Zanthoxylum bungeanum | reverse complement strand
AATTTATCAGGGTATTGTTAATTTTTTCTATGAACATTTAACTTAATATTGTGTATTGTAATTAGATGAATATTACCAAATTACTAAATTACAAATTATCATTTGTTGATGGTGTTTTTCGGGCACTATGTTATTTAAACAACACGACAGGGGTAAAAGGGGTAACTCCATTGATCGAGACCGTTAAAGCCGACCCGACAACTTGACGGTAAGAGGCCGAGCACTTTATACTAAATGGCCGAGCACTTGAGATCGGATGACCGAGCATTATCAGATCGACAGCAGCATTCTCAGTTCAAATGGCTATCATGACCGACCTCATGAAGACCGAGTACATGACGAGGCGTGCTCGGGAAGATAAAGCATCATATTCTTGCGGAAAAGAGATAAGTTGTCCTACTTTAATGGGGTAAAGTAATAACTTAATATCCTAATAGGATAAAGGAAGTAAATGTAGTTTTGATTAGGAATCCTTATGGGAAAAGGGAATAGTTTTGACTAGGAATCCTGATAGGAAAAGGAGACCATCTCCAATTAGGAATTCTTGTACAAATAGGAATCTGGTTTCTTCACCATTATAAATAGGAGGGTAGAGTGAGTGTAGAAGGACAAGTTGAAGGCATCATCGAAAAATCATCACAAGAGTGAGGGATTAGAATCATCAAGCTCCGATTTGTAAAAGCAAAGAAGAGACCCGAGGAGTGTATTTAAGTAATAAAAAGTACCACCATGTTCTTGTCCGTGGACGTAGGTCGGATCCCAAAATCCACCGAAACCACGTTAAATCTCTTTGTCGATTGGTGTGTTTTCCCGTCTCCCGCTAAATTTGCTTTTGGTCCCCCATAACCAAACAAATTCACCGTTGAAGGAGGATTACTCGGAGGTGATATTCCCATATTACCCCGAGACCAAAATCAGCCGTCAACAGTTGGCGCCGTCTGTGGGGAACTCTACGAAAAGCAACTCGCGTAATAAGACAAATGGCGGAAGGCGGAAACCAACAATCATCAGGGAGCTCGGCTGCAGACTGGATGGAAAAGATCGAGGAAAACCTTAGGAAGGAAGGGAGGAAAACCAAACTCTACTAAAAACCATAGTAGACCGGTTGGAAAGGATGGAAGGAGCACGCGACGGAAAATTCGAGGCCGGGACTAGCCGGCGAAGGAGTGAGATAGCGGAAGGAAAGAGAATTGTTGATACAAGCGAAGACGACAGACCTCAAAGGAGGGAACCCTACAGGGTGAGATCCGTGGTAGTACAAAGGGATTCCCAAACCGAGGACACATGGGAGGAGGACGATGACAAATCATCACCAGATCCCTCCTACGATAGCCCTCACAGTACCCGGAGGAGAGGAAAAGAACATACCAAAGAAGTGCGGGACGACACCGACCCTGAGAAGCGCCACTCCCGAGGTAGCAGAAAGAAAAGAAACCGCAGGGGGCGGCATGGAATCAAAGACAGCAGCATGAAATCTTGGTTACGGGAGGAGCTGGTCAAATGGGGAGTATACCCCAATACAAACAGGGGAGATGTCCAGGACATCAAAGATGAGTCCCCCCTCACGGAGGAAATAAAATCGGAGAAATTCCCAAAAAGATTCAGCATGCCGACCATGACACCATACAAGGGCCGTACCGATCCCAAAACCCACATCGAAGACTTCGTCCTACTAATGGAGGTACAAGGGGTAACAGGGGACGCCATTTGCAAAGTGTTCCCCTTAACTCTAGCCGGACCGGCCATCCTATGGTATAGAAGCCTAGCCCCAAGAAGCATCAGCAGCTTCGCACAACTGAGAAAGTCATTCATACGACACTTCAAGGGGGCTTGTGTCCCCAGAAAGACAATTGGAGAACTAAGACTTATGAAGCAAGGAGACGATGAGCCTCTGAAGATATTTATTGAAAGGTACCATAATATGGTACTCGAAGTCGGAGGGTATGAATCCCCCGAGGCCCTGGAAAGCTTGAAAGGAGCCTTAAGGGTCGGAAGACTATGGACCCATCTAAAGACACCCCGGACTACGCCACTGCCCTGGAGGTGGCCCGAAAATTCGTTTTATTGGAGAACGAGGAGAAAATATCCCGATAAAGGAACACCATCAGAGAAAGAACCACAAGGGAGGGCGCCCCCGCCGTATAGAAAGAGAACCCAGAAAACCACCCCAGAAGCACAAGGAGTTCAAACCACTGCACCGTGACAACCAATAGAGAAGGGCGCCGACCCAAGCAAACCATGTGGTCGGGGAAAATGCATACATTCCTCTAAATAAACCACTGGGATAAATTGTCGTGGAGATCCAAGGGAAAGGCCTCTTAGTAGAACCCGACCAAAGAAGATTTTCCCCGGACAAGAGGAACCAAAAGGCTTATTGCATACACCACAACTCCAGAGGACATGCAACGGACGGGCGCAGAGACCTGCGGGAGCAGGTGGAAGACTTGGTAAAAGAAGGCTATCTCGGTGTACATAGACCATTCGGTTTTTTAAGTCGACCAAGTTGATAGTGGAAGTCATCCGGTCGGATGCGTGGAATGCTGAGATGCAGAGATGATATATTAAGAAGAGCCTTGCTTGTAGTGACCAGTGTAGAGTTGCAAGAAAGGCAACAGATCCCAAAAAGGCTCGGGTCTGCTCTTGTACCGCCGAGACCGATGCCTCTTCCGGCTCGGGTCTGCTCTTGTACCGTCGAGACCGATGTCTCTTTCTGGCTCGGGTCTGCTATGTACCGCCGAGACCGATGTCTCTTTCCGGCTCGGGTCTGCTCTTGTACCGTCGAGATCGATGTTTGTTACAGCTCGGGGTCGGGTTACGTCTCACCGAGTCATGCTCATTGGTATGGGGACGGGACATTCCCCCAGAGCCAAGTACCTCTTTCAGCTCGGGGTCGGGTTACGTCCCACCGAGTCATGCTCATTGGTCTGGGGACGGAACATTCCCCCAGAGCCAAGTACCTTTTTCAGCTCGGGGTCGGGTTACGTCCCACCGAGTCAGCCCTTTGGACTGGGGACGTAACATTCCCCCAGGACCAAGTGATTTTTACAGCTCGGGGTCGGGCGATGTCCAACCGAGTCTGCCTTTGGACTGGGGACGTAACATTCCCCAGGACCAAGTGATTTTTACAGCTCGGGGTCGGGCGATGTCCCACCGAGTCTGCCTTTGGACTGGGGACGTAACATTCCCCCAGGACCAAGTGATTTTTACAGCTCGGGGTCGGGCGATGTCCCACCGAGTCTGCCTTTGGACTGGGGACGTAACATTCCCCCAAGACCAAGTGATTTTTACAGCTCGGGGTCGGGCGATGTCCCACCGAGTCTGCCTTTGGACTGGGGACGTAACATTCCCCCAGGACCAAGTGATTCTTATAGCTCGGGGTCGGGCTATGTCCCACCGAGTCTGACCTTGGGCTGGGGACGTAACATTCCCCCAGGACCAAGTGATTCTTACAGCTCGGGGTCGGGCTATGTCCCACCGAGTCTGACCTTTGGACTGGGGACGTAACATTCCCCCAGGACCAAGTGATTCTTACAGCTCGGGGTCGGGCAATGTCCCACCGAGTCTACCCTTTGGACTGGGGACGTAACATTCCCCCAGGACCAAGTGATTCTTACAGCTCGGGGTCAGGCGATGTCCCCCACCGAGTCTGCCCTTTGGACTGGGGACGTAACATTCCCCCAGGACCAAGTGATTCTTACAGCTCGGGGTCGGGCGATGTCCCACCAAGTCTGCCCTTTGGACTGGGGACGTAACATTCCCCCAGGACCAAGTGATTCTTACAGCTCGGGGTCGGGCGATGTCCCACCGAGTCTGCCCTTTGGACTGGGGACGTAACATTCCCCCAGGACCAAGTGATTTTTACAGCTCGGGGTCGGGCGATGTCCCACTGAGTCTGCCTTTGGACTGGGGACGTAACATTCCCCCAGGACCAAGTGATTTTTACAGCTCGGGGTCGGGCGATGTCCCACCGAGTCTGCCTTTGGACTGGGGACGTAACATTCCCCCAGGACCAAATGATTTTTACAGCTCGGGGTCGGGCGATGTCCCACCGAGTCTGCCTTTGGACTGGGGACGTGACATTCCCCCAGAGCCAAGTACCTCTTCAGCTCGGGGTCGGGTTACGTCCCACCGAGTCAGCCCTTCGGACTGGGGACGTAACATTCCCTCAGGTCCAAGTGCCTTCACAGCTCGGGGTCGGGGTACGTCCCACCGAGTCAGCCCTTCGGACTGGGGACGTAACATTCCCTCAGGTCCAAGTATCGTTCTCAGCTCGGGGTCGGGTTGGACTGGGGACGTGACATTCACCCAGAGCCAAGTACCTCTTTCAGCTCGGGGTCGGGTTACGTCCCACCGAGTCAGCCCTTCGGACTGGGGACGTAACATTCCCTCAGGTCCAAGTGCCTTTCACAGCTCGGGGTCGGGGTACGTCCCACCAAGTCTGCCCTTTGGACTGGGGACGTAACATTCCCCCAGGACCAAGTGATTCTTACAGCTCGGGGTCGGGCGATGTCCCACCGAGTCTGCCCTTTGGACTGGGGACGTAACATTCCCCCAGGACCAAGTGATTCTTACAGCTCGGGGTCGGGCGATGTCCCGCCGAGTCTGCCTTTGGACTGGGGACGTAACATTCCCCGAGGACCAAGTGATTTTTACAGCTCGGGGTCGGGCGATGTCCCACCGAGTCTGCCTTTGGACTGGGGACGTAACATTCCCCCAGGACCAAGTGATTTTTACAGCTCGGGGTCGGGCGATGTCCCACCGAGTCTGCCTTTGGACTGGGGACGTAACATCCCCCCAGGACCAAGTGATTTTTACAGCTCGTGGGGTCGGGCGATGTCCCACCGAGTCTGCCTTTGGACTGGGGACGTAACATTCCCCCAGGACCAAGTGATTTTTACAGCTCGGGGTCGGGCGAGTGTCCACCGAGTCTGCCTTTGGACTGGGGACGTAACATTCCCCCAGGACCAAGTGATTCTTACAGCTCGGGGTCGGGCTATGTCCCACCGAGTCTGACCTTTGGGCTGGGGACGTAACATTCCCCCAGGACCAAGTGATTCTTACAGCTCGGGGTCGGGCTATGTCCCACCGAGTCTGACCTTTGGACTGGGGACGTAACATTCCCCCAGGACCAAGTGATTCTTACAGCTCGGGGTCGGGCAATGTCCCACCGAGTCTACCCTTTGGACTGAGGACGTAACATTCCCCCAGGACCAAGTGATTCTTACAGCTCGGGGTCGGGCGATGTCCCACCGAGTCTGCCCTTTGGACTGGGGACGTAACATTCCCCCAGGACCAAGTGATTCTTACAGCTCGGGGTCGGGCGATGTCCCACCAAGTCTGCCCTTTGGACTGGGGACGTAACATTCCCCCAGGACCAAGTGATTCTTACAGCTCGGGGTCGGGCGATGTCCCACCGAGTCTGCCCTTTGGACTGGGGACGTAACATTCCCCCAGGACCAAGTGATTTTTACAGCTCGGGGTCGGGCGATGTCCCACTGAGTCTGCCTTTGGACTGGGGACGTAACATTCCCCCAGGACCAAGTGATTTTTACAGCTCGGGGTCGGGCGATGTCCCACCGAGTCTGCCTTTGGACTGGGGACGTAACATTCCCCCAGGACCAAATGATTTTTACAGCTCGGGGTCGGGCGATGTCCCACCGAGTCTGCCTTTGGACTGGGGACGTGACATTCCCCCAGAGCCAAGTACCTCTTTCAGCTCGGGGTCGGGTTACGTCCCACCGAGTCAGCCCTTCGGACTGGGGACGTAACATTCCCTCAGGTCCAAGTGCCTTTCACAGCTCGGGGTCGGGGTACGTCCCACCGAGTCAGCCCTTCGGACTGGGGACGTAACATTCCCTCAGGTCCAAGTATCGTTCTCAGCTCGGGGTCGGGTTGCGTCCCACCGAGTCAGTCCTTTGGACTGGGGACGTGACATTCCCCCAGAGCCAAGTACCTCTTTCAGCTCGGGGTCGGGTTACGTCCCACCGAGTCAGCCCTTCGGACTGGGGACGTAACATTCCCTCAGGTCCAAGTGCCTTTCACAGCTCGGGGTCGGGGTACGTCCCACCAAGTCTGCCCTTTGGACTGGGGACGTAACATTCCCCCAGGACCAAGTGATTCTTACAGCTCGGGGTCGGGCGATGTCCCACCGAGTCTGCCCTTTGGACTGGGGACGTAACATTCCCCCAGGACGAAGTGATTCTTACAGCTCGGGGTCGGGCGATGTCCCGCCGAGTCTGCCTTTGGACTGGGGACGTAACATTCCCCCAGGACCAAGTGATTTTTACAGCTCGGGGTCGGGCGATGTCCCACCGAGTCTGCCTTTGGACTGGGGACGTAACATTCCCCCAGGACCAAGTGATTTTTAAGCTCGGGGTCGCGGCGATGTCCCACCGAGTCTGCCTTTGGACTAGGGACGTGACATTCCCCCAGAGCCAAGTACCTCTTTCAGCTCGGGGTCGGGTTACGTCCCACCGAGTCAGCCCTTCGGACTGGGGACGTAACATTCCCTCAGGTCCAAGTGCCTTTCACAGCTCAGGGTCGGGGTACGTCCCACCGAGTCAGCCCTTCGGACTGGGGACGTAACATTCCCTCAGGTCCAAGTATCGTTCTCAGCTCGGGGTCGGGTTGCGTCCCACCGAGTCAGTCCTTTGGACTGGGGACGTGACATTCCCTCAGAGCCAAGTACCTCTTTCAGCTCGGGGTCGGGTTACGTCCCACCGAGTCAGCCCTTCGGACTGGGGACGTAACATTCCCTCAGGTCCAAGTGCCTTTCACAGCTCGGGGTCGGGGTACGTCCCACCGAGTCAGCCCTTCGGACTGGGGACGTAACATTCCCTCAGGTCCAAGTATCGTTCTCAGCTCGGGGTCGGGTTGCGTCCCACCGAGTCAGTCCTTCGGACTGGGGACGTAACGTTCCCCCAGGCCCGAGCATCTCTCACAGCTCGAGACAGGATCACATGCCACTGAGCACATCATCGTTAGCTCAGAGGCAAAATTTTCTCCTCACAATCGAGATTGGATCAGTCAGGGGTCAGGACCCCCAAATCTCTGGTACAGATATTACAGAGGAGGAGTCATTTTTAGTTTGGACAACAAGAGGAACTTCATATCCTGATGGAACGACCCAAGTAAGCAATTTGCTTTGAGGTGGAGAATCATTCTGAATAGAGTCAGCATCTCCAATAAACCGAGGATATGAAGATAGAAACAGAAGACTTAGTTGATGGCAAAGACAATTTCTCGGTGATTTCTGGAGCGACCACCAGCAAGGCGATCAGCACACCATCTTTTTTTTATAGTTCCCGGCATCAACTCACACACTCGTTGTTACCGAGAACCAGGGGACAGATGTTGATGGTGTTTTTCGGGCACTATGTTATTTAAACAACACGACAGGGGTAAAAAGGGTAACTCCATTGATCGAGACCGTTAAAGCCGACCCGACAACTTGACGGTAAGAGGCCGAGCACTTTATACTAAATGGCCGAGCACTTGAGATCGGATGACCGAGCATTATCAGATCGACAGCAGCATTCTCAGTTCAAATGGCTATCATGACCGACCTCATGAAGAGCACGAGCACATGACGAGGCGTGCTCAGGAAGATAAAGCATCATATTCTTGCGGAAAAGGGATAAGTTGTCCTACTTTAATGGGGTAAAGTAATAACTTAATATCCTAATAGGATAAAGGAAGTAAATGTAGTTTTGATTAGGAATCTTTATGGGAAAAGGGAATAGTTTTGACTAGGAATCCTGATAGGAAAAGGAGACCATCTCCAATTAGGAATTCTTGTACAAATAGGAATCTGGTTTCTTCACCATTATAAATAGGAGGGTAGAGTGAGTGTAGAAGGACAAGTTGAAGGCATCATCTGAAAATCATCACAAGAGTGAGGGATTAGAATCATCAAGCTCCGGTTTGTAAAAGCAAATGAGAGACCCGAGGAGTGAATTTGAGTAATAAAACAGTACCACCCTGTTCTTGTCCGTGGACGTAGGTCGGATCTCAAAATCCACCGAACCACGTTAAATCACCTCGTCTAATTGGCGTATTTTCTTGCTTTCCGCTAAGTTTGCTTTTGGTTTCCCGCATAACCAAATAAATTCACAGTTGGAGGAGGATTGCCTCGGAGGTGTATTATCCCCGTATTACCCCGAGACCAAAATCCACCGCCAACAGTT
Source organism: Zanthoxylum bungeanum (assembly GCA_019454045.1). Lineage (NCBI taxonomy): Eukaryota > Viridiplantae > Streptophyta > Magnoliopsida > Sapindales > Rutaceae > Zanthoxylum > Zanthoxylum bungeanum. The sequence goes on along the minus strand of SKCR01007897.1, from coordinate 16,292 downwards.
GGCGCCGTCTGTGGGGAACTTCACAAAAAGCAGTTCACGTGATAAGACCAATGGCGGAAGGCGGAAATCACCAATCAGCGGAGGTCCGGCAATGGACTGGATGAAAAAGATGGAAGACAACATGAGGTCTATGATGGATCGACTAGAAAGAATGGAAGGAGCAAACAACGAGAAAACTGAAACCGGGACCGGACAGAGGGAAAAGAGAGGGAAAGAGGGAAAAGAGTAGTAGATGTAAGCGAAAACGAGGGACCCAGAAAGAGAGGCCCCTATGGGATAAGATCTGAAGTGGTAGGAAGAGAGCCACGATCAGAAGACACATGGGAAGAAGAAGAGGAGGAGCAATCACCCGACCCCTCCTCCGACAGATTTTACAGCTCCGAGAGGGAAGATAGAAAGTACAACGAAGACGTACAGGAGATCCCCGGGCTTAAAGAACTCCACGCCCGGAACGACAGGCGAACAGAAGGACACAGAAGGCGACACGGGGGCACAACCCGTGAAATAAAGTCTTGGTGAGAAAAGAGATGACCAGATGGGGAGAAGGCCTCAAGACCGGAGCGGGAGACACCCGAGGCGAGGAAGAGGGGTCTCCCTTACGGAAGAGATAAGGTCAGCACAGTTCCCGAAGCGATTTAACATGCCGACCATGGCACCATACAAAGGCCACTCCGACCCAAAATCCCACATCGAAAACTTTGTCCTCCTGATGGAAGTACAATGGGTAACAAGGGACGCCATCTGCAAAGTATTTCCCCTAACTCTGGCCGGACCAGCCATTCTATGGTACCGAAGCCTAGCCCCAAGAAGCATCAGCAGCCTTCGCACAACTAAGGAAGTCATTCATACGACACTTCAAGGGGGCTTGTGTCCCCAGAAAGAAAATTGGAGAACTAAGACTTATGAAACAAGGAGACGATGAACCTTTGAAAATATTTATTGAAAGATACCACAATATGGTACTCGAAGTCGGAGGGTACGAATCCCCCGAGGCCCTGGAAAGCTTGAAAGGAGCCTTGAAATTCGGGAGGCTATGGACCCACCTAAGGATCCAGGACACCCCGGACTACGCAACCGCCCTAGAGGTGGCCCGAAAATTCATTCTATTAGAAAACGAGGAAAATATCCCGAAGAGGGAACACCATCAGAGAAATGACCACAACGTAGGGGGACATGCCACGAATGGGTGCAGAGACCTGCGGGAGCAGGTGGAAGACTTGGTAAAATGAGGCTATCTCGGTGTGTACATAGACCATTCGGTTTTTTAGGTCGACCAAGTTGATAGCGGAAGTCATCCGGTCGGATGCGTGGAATGCTGAGATGCAGAGATGATGTATTAAGAAGAACCTTGCTTGTAGTGACCAGTGTAGAGTTGCAAGAAAGGCAACAGATCCCAAAAAGGTGAGTAAACCTCTTCTGACTTAGGTTGACATTTGATATGCTTGTTTGTTATGGCTCACACAATGATTTTGATATTTGTTTTCCGGCTCGGGTCTGCTCTTGTACCGCTGAGACCAATGTCTCTTTCCGGCTCGGGTCTGCTCTTGTACCGCGAGACCGATGTTCTTTCCGGCTCGGATATGCTCTTGTACCGCCGAGTCCGTTTTGTTGATATTTGTTTTACGGCTCGGGTCTGCAGTTGTACCGAGTCCGTTTTGTTGATATTTTTTTACGGCTCGGGTCTGCAGTTGTACCGCCGAGTCCGTTTTGTTGATATTTGTTTTACGGCACGGGTCTGCTCTTGTACCGCCGAGTCCGTTTTGTTGATATTTGTTTTACGGCTCAGGTCTGCACTTGTACCGCCGAGTCCATTTTGTTGATATTTGTTTTACGGCTCGGGTCTGCTCTTGTACCGCCGAGTCCGTTTTGTTGATATTTGTTTTCCGGCTCGGGTCTGCTGTTGTACCGCCGAGACCGATGTTTCTTTCCGGCTCGGGTCTGCTCTTGTACCGCCGAGACCGATGTTTCTTTCCGCTCGGGTCTGCTCTTGTACCGCCGAGACCGATGTTTATTTCCGGCTCGGGTCTGCTCTTGTACCGCCAAGACCGATGTTTATTTCCATCTCAGGTCTGCTCTTGTACCGCCGAGACCGATGTTTATTTCCATCTCGGGTCTGCTCTTGTACCGCCGAGACCAATGTTTCTTTCCGGCTCGGGTCTGCTCTTGTACCGCCGAGACCGATGTTTCTTTCCAGCTCGGGTCTGCTCTTGTACCGCCGAGACCGATGTTTATTTCCGGCTCGGGTCTGCTCTTGTACCGCCGCGAGACCGATGTTTATTTCCATCTCGGGTCTGCTCTTGTACCGCCGAGACCGATGTTTATTTCCATCTCGGGTCTGCTCTTGTACCGCCGAGACCGATGTTTCTTTCCAGCTCGGGTCTGCTCTTGTACCGCCGAGACCAATGTTTCTTTCCAGCTCGGGTCTGCTCTTGTACCGCCGATATCGATGTTTGTTTCGGCTCGGGGCTGGATTTCATTCCGCCGAGGCCGCTTGGTTATTCGACTCGGGGCTGGATTTCATTCCGCCGAGGCCGCTTGGTTATTCGGCTCGGGGTTGGATTTCGTTCTGTCGAGGCCTTATGGTTTATTCAGCTCGGGGTCGGGTTACGTCCCACCGAGTCGGCTTCTTTGGACTGGGGATGTAACATTCCCCCGGAGCCAAGTCTTTTTTTCAGCTCGGGGTCGGGTTACGTCCCACCGAGTCAGCTTCTTTGTACGGGGGACGTGACATTTCCCCAGAGCCAAGTACCTCTTTCAGCTCGGGTCGGGTTACGTCCCACCGAGTCTGACCTTTGGGCTGGGGACGTAACATTCCCCCAGGACCAAGTGATTCTTACAGCTCGGGGTCGGGCTATGTCCCACCGAGTCTGACCTTTGGACTGGGGACGTAACATTCCCCCAGGACCAAGTGATTCTTACAGCTCGGGGTCGGGCAATGTCCCACCGAGTCTACCCTTTGGACTGGGGACGTAACATTCCCCCAGGACCAAGTTATTTTTACAGCTCGGGGTCGGGCGATGTCCCACCGAGTCTGCCTTTGGACTGGGGACGCGTAACATTCCCACAGGACCAAGTGATTCTTACAGCTCGGGGTCGGGCGATGTCCCACCGAGTCTGCCCTTTGGACTGGGGACGTAACATTCCCCCAGGACCAAGTGATTCTTACAGCTCGGGGTCGGGCGATGTCCCACCAAGTCTGCCCTTTGGACTGGGGACGTAACATTCCCCCAGGACCAAGTGATTCTTACAGCTCGGGGTCGGGCGATGTGCCACCGAGTCTGCCTTTGGACTGGGGACGTAACATTCCCCCAGGAGCAAGTGATTTTTACAGCTCGGGGTCGGGCGATGTCCCACCGAGTCTGCCTTTGGACTGGGGACGTAACATTCCCCCAGGACCAAGTAATTTTTACAGCTCAGGGTCGGGCGATTCCCACCGAGTCTGCCTTTGGATTGGGGACGTAACATTCCCCTAGGACCAAGTGATTTTTACAGCTCGGGGTCGGGCGATGTCCCACCGAGTCTGCCTTTGGACTGGGGACGTGAACATTCCCCTAGAGCCAAGTACCTCTTTCAGCTCGGGGTCGGGTTACGTCCCACCGAGTCAGCCCTTCGGACTGGGGACGTAACATTCCCTCAGGTCCAAGTGCCTTTCACAGCTCGGGGTCGGGGTACGTCCCACCGATTCAGCCCTTCGGACTGGGGACGTAACATTCCCTCAGGTCCAAGTATCGTTCTCAGCTCGGGGTCGGTTGCGTCCCACCGAGTCAGTCCTTTGGACTGGGGACGTGACATTCCCCCAGAGCCAAGTACCTCTTTCAGCTCGGGGTCGGGTTACGTCCCACCGAGTCAGCCCTTCGGACTGGGGACGTAACATTCCCTCAGGTCCAAGTGCCTTTCACAGCTCGGGGTCGGGGTACGTCCCACCGAGTCAGCCCTTCGGACTGGGGACGTAACATTCCCTCAGGTCCAAGTATCGTTCTCAGCTCGGGGTCGGGTTGCGTCCCACCGAGTCAGTCCTTCGGACTGGGGACATAACGTTCCCCCAGGCCCGAGCATCTCTCACAGCTCGAGACAGGATCACATGCCACCGAGCACATCATCGTTAGCTCAGAGGCAAAATTTTCTCCTCACAATCGAGATTGGATCAGTCAGGGGTCAGGACCCCCAAATCTCTGGTACAGATATTACAGAGGAGGAGTCATTTTTAGTTTGGACAACAAGAGGAACTTCATCTCCTGATGGAACGACCCAAGTAAGCAATTTTCTTTGAGGTGGAGAATCATTCTGAATAGAGTCAGCATCTCCAATAAACCGAGGATATGAAGATAGAAACAGAAGACTTAGTTGATGGCAAAGACAATTTCTCGGTGATTTCTGGAGCGACCACCAGCAAGGCGATCAGCACACCATCTTTTTTTTATAGTTCCGGCATCAACTCACACACTCGTTGTTACCGAGAACTAGGGGACAGATGTTGATGGTGTTTTTCGGGCACTATGTTATTTAAACAACACGACAGGGGTAAAAGGGGTAACTCCATTGATCGAGACCGTTAAAGCCGACCCGACAACTTGACGGTAAGAGGCCGAGCACTTTATACTAAATGGCCGAGCACTTGAGATCGGATGACCGAGCATTATCAGATCGACAGCAGCATTCTCAGTTCAAATGGCTATCATGACCGACCTCATGAAGACCGAGCACATGACGAGGCGTGCTCAGGAAGATAAAGCATCCTATTCTTGCGGAAAAGGGATAAGTTGTCCTACTTTAATGGGGTAAAGTAATAACTTAATATCCTAATAGGATAAAGGAAGTAAATGTAGTTTTGATTAGGAATCCTTATGGGAAAAGGGAATAGTTTTGACTAGGAATCCTGATAGGAAAAGGAGACCATCTCCAATTAGGAATTCTTGTACAAATAGGAATCTGGTTTCTTCACCATTATAAATAGGAGGGTAGAGTGAGTGTAGAAGGACAAGTTGAAGGCATCATCGAAAAATCATCACAAGAGTGAGGGATTAGAATCATCAAGCTCCGATTTGTAAAAGCAAAGAAGAGACCCGATGAGTGTATTTAAGTAATAAAAAGTACCACCCTGTTCTTATCCGTGGACGTAGGTCGGATCCCAAAATCCACCGAACCACGTTAAATCTCTTTGTCGATTGGTGTGTTTTCCCGTCTCCCGCTAAATTTGCTTTTGGTCCCCCATAACCAAACAAATTCACCGTTGAAGGAGGATTACCTCGGAGGTGATATTCCCATATTACCCCGAGACCAAAATCAGCCGTCAACATCATTATTCTATATTTGTTTAACTAAAACAAGTTCATGAATATTGTCGCCAAGGGACGTGACTTGGTGATGTAGAGTTTAAGATCTCACATTGAGGTCTTGGGTTCGAATCCAGAGAGTGTGTTTCTTATAAAAGTTTGGGACAACTGAGGGATTTACTTACTCTGCTTAAGCCTAGAAGATGTGGTTTGGCGGCGGGGTTTCCAATGATTCCAAAAAAAAAAAAATCATGAATGTTTAACACTTGTGTTTTAATTTATAAAGGGCTCATAATTTAATCATTAATATATTAACGAGATTATTAATTTATATATCAATAAAATAAATTATGTATATAATAAAATAAATTTTATCAAATCCTTAGTTATAATTTGGTTTCGGTTTTAGAACCAATTCTCGATTTTAGGAATCGATTCCTGAACTGGTTCCTGTTACAATTCATGAACCAGAATCGAAGAGGATCTGGAATCGAACCGAACAATAATGTATGGTTCGGTTCCAGTTCCTCCTTCAGCAGGAACCGAAACCGCTGATTCGGTTCGGGAATCGAATCGTGATCAGGCTTATATTCATCAATCATTTATTTTGGATCAAACGGTCAATTTCTGTTAATATGTTAAGCTATAATCAATCTCACCCAATGTACCTTTCATTTCTAGAAGAGCAGTACTAGATTCGTTCCAAAAAATGACTAACGCAACTGCTCCTCTAGAAGGGATATATGTCCCTTCTTTTGTCTCTGTGGCCTTTTTTTAAAATTTTTTTTTTAATTTTAATTTTTATTTTTAAATAAGCCACAAAGATACAAAAGAATGAACATTTATCCGTTCTTTAGAGTAGCGGTTGGAGGTGGACATTCGATTTGGGTTTAGCCGAACCGAACCGAATCAAACAGAATTAATATTTTAAGTTCGGTTTGATTTGGGTCAACTTATTGAAATCGTTTGGTTTCAATTTATCAAACCGTTGATTTATGATTCGGTTCGGGTTGATCCTGAACCTAATTGAAAACTCAATCAATTTATGAGTTATATAAAAATAAAAATAAAAATAGAGAAATTAATTTCTTTTTATAATGTTGGTCTTAATTAAGGCATCCAAAGTTTTGTATGATTGTTGAGATAAGTTTTTTTATTAAATTTAATAATGGCTATAAAAATTTATTTAGTTGTTTGGAAAAGAGGAAATCATCTTGGTTTTGGAATCAAATGTTTGACTTCATCTTTGTGGGTTCTTGATGAGATTAAAATTCTTCAAGTTAAATATACTCAAGCTTGAAGTTCATGTCGTGATATACAATGTTGAAACTATTTTTTTTTTTTTTTTTGGCCTCCGGTTTTTGGTTTTTAAAATAGTTTTGTATTGAATTTTCTATGTAAATTCTTCTATATTGATTATAAGAGTAACCAAAATAATCCCAATAAACCGAAAGAAACTGAATAAAACCAAACTTAAATCGAATCCAAACCGAATCTCCCACCCCTAATAACGGTTGTGACTGACACTAGCACTTCTCCTTTTAGAATAATATAATTCTAAAATGCATAAATATTACGAATAATCATGCCTTTTGGTGTAAATTTTTGAGACATGCTCGATAAATTTTTGGTGATATTATGATTGTAAACTAGATAATTCAATTTTTAGGACTATAAATTGTTGAAACAATGTAAATTACTAAATTTATTGGTGAAAACGAATTTCAATTATATTTATATCTAATAGATAAGTCCCAAGTTCTTTAAAATTTTTTTATTAAATTTGGGAATATCATGGAATTTAGTAAGACCATAAGGATAGACTGGGCGGCGGTTCTGTTCGGTTCCCTGTTCCGAACCGAAACCGAACCGTCCGGTTCCAGTTCCATTTTGTGTGGAACCGGTTAATTTCTGTTCGGTTCCGGTTCCACACTAAAATGGAACCGGAATCGGAACCGAACCGTTCGGTTCCGGTTCGTTTTTTTTTTTTTTTACTTTTTGAAAATAAAAGTTAAATTACAAATAATTACATTAAATTATTTTTTTTAAAATAATTACAAATAAAATTACATAATTACAAATAAAATTATGTAAATTACAAATTACGTTAAATACATTACATAATTACACTAAATTACAAATAAAATTCTTATCTAAAAAATTAAAAAAATATATTATTGTATAAATTCAAACCGGGGTTCCGGTTGGAACTGTTGGAACCAAACGATTCCAACCGGTTCGGCTAGGAGAGGAACTCTAACCGAACCGGTTAGGTTCCGGTTCAGTTCCGGTTCCGAACCGGAACCTTGGCCGGGTCTAAGGAGATCAAAAAGAAAAAAAATTGAACCCCAAAAAATGAAAAATAAAAGACGATCCACTTAAGAAAAGGCATATCCACAGGATTTTACTTTTTCACGCCCAGTCCTTTAACGTTACGTTAAAAGTTAAATCTTCGTTTTGACAGATCAAAAAATTTAAGAATAACATAAATTTGCTTAAGCGTTAGAAATTGGAGATGAAAATTTTAAAAATTTAATTGCATGAATGAATTTAAGCATCAAGTCAAATACTTTTAATTTATTAAATTATATTTTATTTATTTTATTCTTGTGTTGGTAAAGTAATTATATTTATATTTTATTATTTTTAAATAAATATTTATGTTTTATTATAGTATTTATGCTAAATTAAAAACATGAACCTGTCAATAATTCGAGAATCGAAAACCTTCCATGATCTCCTCTATTAATAAAAGATCAATATACTCTTTTCTCAAATAATTAAGGAAGAGACGGAAAAAAGTACAAGGACACAAATATATAGTATTAGGGATGACAATGGTCGACTCGACCAAATTTAACAAAATAATTATAACTAATATATGATATTTATCCATAACATGCTAACATGGTTAGTACCATATCCGAAAATGACCAAACATTCAAATATCTGATATCAATAAAATAACCGAAAATTTTAAAAAATTAGAAACTTATTATCTTGAATTTTTTTTTTAATTTTTAAATACTAATAATATAGTATTTTTTTTTTGTCAGATATTAGATACCCAATATCCGAAATACCAAAAATCATTTCGGTTACCTTATTTCGAAACTGAAACCAAACTATTATCTACTAAATTTCAAATATTGGGTAGTTTTTTTGGCCGCATAGTATTAAATATCCAAGATAACTGATCATATTTCTATTCTCATGGAGAATGTTAAGAATGAGTACGTGTGATGACTATGGATGACAGTTTATTCAGATATATTAGATGGATATCCGACTATAATCGATCAAAAAATTATTTGATATCCGAAATTTAATGGATAATGTATATGTATGTCCATATCAACAATCAATAGTTACATAATCAACAAGTTTATGTGTAATAGACTATATTGAAATATCAGGCGGCTATTAGACGTTTTCGTATAAGTATTAGGCTAAAAGAAAATTGATATTTGACTTTATTATTTAGGAGCGTGTAGTGCAATGTCTTTGAGTGAAAGTGAGAAAAGGAGAAAAGAAAAGAAGTTGGTTCTAGAACGATAATAATACGTACACATAAAAGTACATATAATATTGTACATAAACATTAAAAATAAAAATAAAATTCATTACAAAACAAAAAATATCATTATATGACATTAAATTATTTTTGTCTTTTCCTGTTATGTGTGATTTGGTATGCAATTTTACATACATATATCATTTTTATCTAGAGAATACAAAAAGTCAAAGAAATGGTGCCATTTTGTGCGGAGGTGATCGCTCATAATAAGCAGTTGCCGTAAGTTCATTATTACAAAATTTATTTTTAATGACGCGAAATTCATGATAATTTTGATAAAAAAAAAAGTCATTAAAAATAAAAGATGAAGATTTTTATAATAATCGTCATTTTTTATTTGAATATTTATGATAATGTTCATAAACAGTCATAATTTTTAAATATAATAAAAGATAACGGTTTTTATAATAATTTTTATTTTTTATTTAACAAAAGATGACGGTTTTTATATTAAATGTCATTTTTTATTAGTATAAAGATGACGATTTTTATAATAACCATCATTTTTTTACTGCTAGTATTTATGAAGGTTTTTCCATAAAATCATCATAATTTTTAAATATAACAAAAGATGACGGTTTTTGTAGGAAACGCTTTCCTTATACGCAGCAGAAAGTTATCACCCTTGGTCACTTGATTTGCTAATGTTTGAATGTGTTTCCTTGAGATCCGTTGCTTGGATCTACCACCCGATCTTATTGTCTTGCTCTCTCTCAACACTTGAGCAAAATAGTCAGGATCTTATTTCTAATACTTTCTTCTCAACACTTTTGAGAAAAATGCTAGATACAACTCACTCAATCCTTGAGCAAAAAAATCAGGATCTTATTGCCTTGCTCTCTCTCAACACTTGAGAAAAATGTTAGGATTTTATTCTTTTTTCAAAACAACCACTCTTGTCACTAAGCCACTAATTTCATTCAATTGTAATGGCAAACACAATCAAGTGGAATGCCATCCAAAGGCGTGTGAAGTGGACCACTGATAAGTGCACAAAAGTGTACTTAGAACACTGCTAATTCGGCTTAATTATCTAATATTTAATCTTGATTAGAGTTCATTTTGTGCTTTGTTATTAGGAAGCAATGTAACATGAAGATTGAATCAATAACACATGTTTTGGGACCTTACGGACGCATCAGAAGCACGCGGGAAGAGCGAAAATGAAGAAAGCACGAAACCAGAATTCTTCCCCCCGCCACGCGTCACGACGCGCCAACTCCGGGCATCGCGACGGGCCCCAGAAATAATGCCCAGCCAAAGTGGCCGAGAGTTGGGCACCGCGGCGCCCAAAGACCAGCGCTGCGGCACCCCAGAACACCCTAAAACCCTGATTTTGATGTGTTTGACACGTATTATGATTCTGAGGCCTCCCTATATAAAGCCAACTTCGTCCACACCCTAAAAAGAGAGAAAATCAAAGAGAAACAGATGAGAAACACACAAAAAGAGCCACAAACACAAGGTTAAGAGAGAATAACGAAGAACTTCAAAGACTAACATGTCGTCTCTCCGATCTATTCAGGCTATCTCTCTATTCCGCATGGAGAACTAATATCCTAGGCAAAGCTAAAGATGAACTTTTGTATTTAAATTCTTATGTTAAAGTTGTTGATTTCTAAAGTACTTTCAACGTTTAATATAATTGATGTTTGTTATTCTTTATCATCTTTCAATTCTTGAACCCAGGGATTATGTTTTATCAATTTCCATATAGAGCCAGTCATAATTCTTCTATGTGCGATTTGCGAACTTAGTTGTGACTGGTAAAGTTATTTTATGTGTTGGTCTTCTACTCCAGTATTGCCTGAGGGTATATTGTCGACATTAGATAGCTCGTAATGATGACTTTTGTGTGCTGTTAACATAGAGAAAATAATTATTGATTAACTTAGAATTGAATATGCGTAGAATTGAATATCCTATGACTGTTGGTTTGGGATGTGAAACTTTCAGTTGAGTAACACCAAGAATCAATAACTGAACATAGGAGTTTGATACAAGAGGGATTCCTAATGCTTTGCCATATCTCTCTACTGATATTTTTAATTACTTTTATCTATAGTTTTTATCTTACTTTATCAAATCTTTTTTTCTATTTAATTTTGTTATTGCTAACGTTTTGTTGAGTAAATTAGTTCATGTAACCATCTCTCTGAGGAATCGACACCCCAGCTATACTGCGATAGCCGCAAGTATCTTTTGGGCGTAATCAACCACTAATGGCAAAGTAATTAGGTAATTAGGTTGACTTAATAGACATAAAATGTTGAAGAGTATGGCAAGTCATATAGGCTTGTCTATTTGATAATGCAAATATCATTATCATAATAATTATATAATTATCTCATAATTATATTAACTTGATTATCTCATAATCAAAAAAATTCTAGAAAATATTATATTAAACTTATTTAATATAGTTTTCATTTGTGACAAATTATATTATTAATCAAATTAATAATATATAATTATTTATGTGAGTATATAATTATACAATGCAATTATATTTGATTTGCTAGAGTAAATCGAGCTAGCACGGGGACCAAATGGACCTACAGTTCCGAGCTCCAATAATCCTGAAATATTAATTAAACTATTTAATTAAATATTCTGAATTATTAACTTCGTGTTATTCCACTAAAAACCCGAAGTTGCACTCTCGTTGTCGTAGATGGAAAATATTAGCCTAACAACTTCGGTGTTCATCGATATAGTCATTGCATACGGATTTGCCACGAGTATCTCATAATTAGAGTTGAGTCATAAAGTCCGTTATACCCCTCTAATTATTTTATACCTTAAATACCATTGATTCTCTAATGAAGAATTTATTCATTACTATTATGAATATTAATCTTTCTGTTCGCAATAGAAAGACTTGAGCGCTCTTATCATTCAAGTACCGAATCAACCTTTAAGAAAAATACTCTTCTATTTCTTTGCAAGAATGAGTGAATTCCATATCTATGTAAAACGTTCCCAACTACACACCAAACTATGTCCCCAAAATACGTAGCTATCAGCCGACACTACTTCACCAACTACACCTTAGTAAATCAAAGGATACGGCCTGTCATGCAGGAGTTCGTAGTACACTCAGGATTAAGATCAATCTATATATGACCATCTAGTAGATTGAAATGAATTTCTTTATTTAACGGATACTATAAGATACTGATTTCTATCTGTGTCCAGTCCTATATGATCAAATCATACAAGGTGCTTATATTCTCATGTCACCACATGAACGATCCCGGATCAAGGTCGTCATACAAATATAGAATGAACCACATGTATAGATAAACCACAAACAAAGTACCCGTTTTGTTTGCTATTTATGGATTATTTTAGATTACAAACTTCAAACTTAAATCCTATTGTGTATGACACTCATACACTAAGTCTTAAAGCCCATGTGTAATCAAGGATAGATAAGACAATTTATAATATGCAATTTAAATCAAATATTCTTGATAAATGAATAATGCATCTTTTATTTCAATAAATAATTTCGTTTACGATACATGAAACTCTAGGGCATACATCCCAACAATATACTACTTGGACTAGAGAAAATGAGACATGTCAAACCCTTTAGGTGATCTTGAAAAACTTTAGCCGACAAGGTATTTGGAAACGGATCGGCCAGGTTTTCAGCGGATGCAATCTTCGTGACAAAAACGTCTCCTCTCTGCAATATCTCCATAATGAGATGATATTTTCTCTATATGATTTCCCCTCTTATGGCTTATTGGTTCATTGGAATTTTCCACTGCATCAATATTATCGCAGTAAAGTGTAAGTGATTTATCCATATCTGAAAAACCTTATAGATCTCCCAAGAACTTCCGGAGCCAGACTACTTCTTTAGCTACTTTGCAAGCTGCTATATATTTAGCCTCCATGGTGGAGTCAGCAATACAAGATTGCTTTATGCTCTTCCACACAATAACCCCACCACATAGGGTGAATGATAAGTGTGGTTTATACCCACTTATTTCGACATCCTTAGCCTATTATTTTGTTATGTTTCGAGCCATTTAATGTATTTTATAGTTTATTTTATGTCTTATTTGTAGGAAACATTATAACATCAAGAATGGAGTAAATACGCTTATTTCGGGACCTATCGGAGTATCAGACTCAAGAAGCAGCAAAAAACCAACATCAGATGCGTACTGAAATTAAAAAGGCTATAAATTTTGATCTAGAAAGAGTTACGAGACCCATAATATATCGATTTGCATCTACTCGAGGATATATAGTCATTTACATACATTTTCCCGAGAGATGGGCGCTGCAGCGCCCACTGTTCGGTGCCGCAGCGCCCCTTGCGGAAGAAAACCTGCGCAAGCTAGGAAAGTGATTTTTAGGGTTTTTAAGATCCTTAATGACCCCAAGGTTCCATTATAAATATATTGGTTCTTCCAAACTCAAAAGGGGAGGCTAATACACAGCATAAAAACACATAAAAACATATTTTTAAAGATCCAAGGAGGAGGATTGAAGAGCAATAAGAGGAGACGAAGGCGGTGACGTCCGAGGAGGAAGAGATTCAATTCAGGTTTTATCATCTTATTTCTTTCTTCGAACTCTAATGATTTCCATTAGATTCATGACTTGTTATTCATTGTTTTTATCTTTTGTCATGAACTAAACTCCTTAATTCTGGAGAATGATGTAATCGATGCTTGAACCTTGTAATTGTTTGCTAATTTTGTTATAAAGTTTTATTGAATTATTTATATTCTTTTGAGTTTAATGCTTTCTTGATTGTTGGCCACAATTGAAGATGATGAATGTTTAGGATCTATCACTCGAGATATGAGATTTTGAATAGATCTAGAGAATATAACCTAGGATTTTATAGAGTTCAAGAGAATCTATATTCCTTTGAAGTCGTTAATATAGAATCACAAAGCGTAAATAGTTGTTAACTACTAGATTTTTATAGAGATATCGAAGTCTATAGTTGATGATATTTTCACTCGGCACTCGAGAGGGGGAGTGGATAATTCAGAGTCTTGACTTATAAACAATATAACTGAACAAAGATTAATTGGCATGACAAATACATATGCGACATCTAGGTGAAATCAGGATCTAGAATCTCTATCGTACTAGTTCCTCCTATTTTAATTATTTTTATATTTATTTATTAAAATCTTTATTAATTATTTTCTAAATAAAGTTAGAATTATCAATTGTAGTACTTAGTGCGAGTTAACGCAATCCCTGTGGGTTTGACACTCTACACTCATATTTATACTAAAACTTGACACCGTACACTTGCGGTACGATATAAAATATCACAACAGTGAACACTAATCCAGATATTGATTTCCTAAAATCGACATCTGTTTGAAAATCAGAGTCAATATATCATTTGAGGTTCATATCATGACCAGAATATACAAGCGTATAATTTCTCGTACTCTTAATATACTTGAGAATATGTTTCACAGCCACCCAATGATCTAATCCTGGGTTAGTCTGAAACCTACTGACTACTCTCACTGCAAAGCAGATGTTCGGTCTCATGCATAACATACAATACATGAGACTACCAACTACTGAGGCATATGAGATATGTCTCATTTCCTCAACTCCTTTAGGAGACTGTTCCTTTGATAAAAAAATTCCATGTCGGTAAGGTAAATTACCTTCCTTGGAATTCTGCAACCCAAATCGCACAAGAATCTTGTCGATATAGGATGTATGATGCATCACTAACAGTCGTCTCTTGCTATCTCGAAAAATCTAGATCTTAAGTACATAACTGACATCTCCCATATCTTTCATTTGGAATTGATTAGCTAGCGAGATTTTCACTTCCGATAATATATTTACATAATTCCCAATGAGAAAAATATCATCGACGTACAAAATGAGAAAAATCATATTTTCATCAATGACACGCTTGTAAACAAAAAGGCTTATCGACGTTCTACTCAAAATTATAAGACTTGATCATGGTGTCAAATATTATGTTCCAAGATCAAGATGCTTGTTTAAGTCCATAAATGGACATTTGCACCTTGTAAATTTTTTGCTATTGACCTTGGGCTATGAACTCCTCTGGTTGTATCATATAGATACTCTCATCAAGATTTCCATTCAAGAATGCAATCTTGACATCCATCTGTCATATCTCATTGTCATAATATGCGGCAATGGAGAGAAGAATGAAGATGGATTTGAGCATGGCTACTGGCATGAAAGTCTCCTCTTAGTCGACTATCTCTTTATGGGTATAACCTTTGGCCACTAGTCTAGCCTTTAAAGTTTGTACTTTACCATCTACTATCTCTTTATCTTGTAGATCCACTTGCAAATATGGGTTTTACCCCATAAGGTTGGTCTATAAGTTCCTAGACTGAGTTGGAGTACATAGACTCCATCTAGAGGTTCATGGCTTTGAGTCATTCCTTTTTATAAGAATCATCAATTGCACTACGATAGGTCAATGGATCATATATACCATCATTGAATGTGACAACTTGTGCTTCTCCATCTCCTAGATAGACCCGGCCACGATTCCGGTTCGGAACCAAAACCAAACCGGAACCGAACCAGAAGGAATCAGACAGTTCCAGTTCCTTCCGATTCCGGTTCGGGAACTGGAATCAGAACCGATTCCATACGATTCGGTTAGGGTTCCCACTATAGCCGAACCGTTGGAACGGACAGTTCCAATATAATATAAATAATTTTTTTTAATTTCAAGCTATCTATTTTTATTTTTAATTTAAGTTTTTAATATAATATAATATTTATTTGGTAATAATATCTCATTATATTTTTTTAATAATTATTTTTCATTTTTTAATTTTAAAAAAAAAAATAAAGGGAACCGAAATCGAACGGTTCGGTTCAGTTACCAGGTATACTCCTAGATAAAAATCAGGTTGTCGTATAATCTCCCATTGTGTCTAGGTAGCATATCATTTTGATAAACGTGCATCTGACACTCAGATGTTGAAGGTGTTATTATGTCAACAATTCTTGACGATGGTGTGCTAGTCGAATCAACAAGTAACTCTTCAAGTAATATTTTACTTCGAGGTTTGAACTCTCTTATATAGTCATCCTCAAGGAACGTCACATTTGTCGATACAAACACTTTGTTATCTTCTAGACTATAAAATAACCCACCTCTAGTTTCTTTAAGATAGCCTACAAATACGCATACCTGAGACCGTGGCTCCAACTCAGTAACATTGTTATTCAACACATGTGCTGGACACCTCTATATGTGGAAATATCGCAAACTAGCTTTACGACCACTCCACAACTCTAAGGGAGTCTTAAGAACTGATTTAGATGGAACTATATTCAGGATATACATTGTTGTTTGCAATGCATACCTCAAGAATGAACTAGGTAGTGAACAGTAACTAAACATTGATCTTATCATGTCTGGTAGGGTCCGATTTATC
>SKCR01007896.1:0-24343 GCA_019454045.1 Zanthoxylum bungeanum | reverse complement strand
GAGTTTACCCAAATTAAAGTTTTGACCAAAATAAGCAAATTGGGGAAAATCAATCCAATGAATTTTTTGTCAAATTGATTACATATATCTCAAATTAGATCATATATAAGCATTCTTGAACAATCAATTTGTCAGAATCAAGCAAAATCAAAAAGCCCCAAATTTGCTCAAGAACCCTAATTCGGTTTTCATGCATCAAAAGCTCAAGATACCATTGTTGGAGTTAAATCAAGTCCCAAGGATCACAAAACATGCATAAAAGAATGACATATGAACACATAAAAGGAGGTGGCGGAATCAACTCACATTGAATTCGGTTTTGATGTTTGAAGAACAAGGTGCGTTTTTAAGCTCCCTCCAAGCTCGGCAATGGCTTCCAAATGCAGTGGGCTGTGCGATTTGGACTGGTTTGGCTTCCTCCATGTTCGGCCATGCATGAACTCCATTGAAGCTCAAAGCTTCAAGCTTCCATGCTCACAAACTCACTTCCCTATCACCTTTGTATCACTCAAGGTGTGTGCTAGCACTAAGTTTTGCAACAAAAACGTCACCTTCTTCTCCATTGCTCGGCAGAAAACAGAAAAAGAAGAAGAAGACGATGTTGCCAAAACGTGAAGAAGAGGAAGAGAAAAGGGAGGGAAAGAGAAAGGACCGTATGTCTTTGCATGTGAGAGAGAGAGTGATAAGTTAGAAAATAAAAATGTAAAAAGGTTTATATAATTTCCAAAATTATATATAAATAAACCATTTATTTTTCTATTAAAATTAAAGCAAAAGCTTTCAATCAACTTATTACCCATCATTTCTACTTTTACTTTAAGTCACATCACATCTATTCACTTTAATAAAGTGACATATTGTCAAGTCATATCACTCAAAGTGACAATTGATTTGACGATTGACGCGACTAGCGATTTGACGCTTGATGTGACTCGCGTGCCGCATTCGAATTCGAAATGCGAATGCGCTCGCAATCACTCTCGGGCTCGGGTTCGCTAATTCCAAATTAACGAATTTTCCGTCGCGTCGTAATTAAGTGATTACGCCTAGCGAATTCACTATTCACGTCGCTAACGAATTAATTCTAAATTAATTCGTTCGCCCGAATTAAAATCTAATTTTAATTCCGCGTCAAAATCCATTTCGATTAATATATCGAATATATTAATTTTTACCGATTAATTCCAAATTAATCGTTCTCTCTCTTTAATTAATATTTTATCCCAGATAAAATATCTCCGCAATTAATCCCAGATTAATTTTCTCTCTCATCGAATTAATCCCAGATTAATTCTATCTCTCTCTTCTAATTAATCCCAGATTAATCAAAGTGCGAGTAATACGTCATCGGTGAATCTTCGGGAACCGACCCATGAGATCTCGGATATGTTGGCAGTAAATACGGTCGTCGGACTATCCGAACACGTAAGTACCTCGTACTACGTTTATACCGATTTACAAGACAAGGTTAGCCTCTAGCAAAACGCCATGCCTACCCAATTCTCCAGAAATATTCTTACAGGAATATATAGATCTGTATCAAGCGTAGTATACCGTAGTATTGTGTATATCGGCCCAGTATCGGATAATCACGTGCTAGGGCTGGGGCTGGATAAGTGTCTGCCCCGTCCGAAACACATGTCGGATGTTGGTAACATAGTCTCTATAATCGGATATACATGACCTGGTCACAATATCCCGATTGGTTGCGCAACACTCAAGAGCACTAGTACCGTATCCTGCGTGACATCAACTCCAATATGACTGAAGTGACACTTCCGTCTCGACATCACACCCAATACACTACGACTCCTGATAAACCCAGAAGCGGTTGTACCAAGAACCGGTTAAAGCCCTGTACCACCAAGACCAGAGTTTACCGATTATCGCAAGTATTAGCGATGCAAGTCTCAGGTTAAGACTATACACACCTACCTCGATTTCGGCCTCCCATAGACACATAGTCATAATACCAATGGGATTCCGAGGGGTCTATCCAGAGCGAAGCTGTGTTCCGTACCATCGGTGAAACACGACCTCCTATCGCACTTGCATAAGTATCCAATACTTATATATATGAGAACTATGCCGTTGTGCCCTCACAACGCGCACAAGTGCAATACTAGCCTATTCCGCATTATCGATGTCCAGTCTCGATAATACTTCGGCTAGGGATATTTAATGATTAATCCTTCGGGGATTGATACTGTCTCATATCATCTCAATCCAGGAACTAATCATATGGACCTCTCTTCATTTATACATCTATGGTGATCTAATCACAAATGATGAGAGTGCAATTTCCTTGTCACATAGTTAATTTGTACAGCAACACCGTGATCTGTACAAATAGTGACGCTATGGGTCATATTATCCAACAGACGCAAGTCACATCAAGCGTCAAATCATTCGTCAATCAAGCGTCAAATCAAATGTCACTTTGAGTGATGTGATGATTGATGTGATTGATTGATTGAAAGACTTACATCACTTTATTAAGTAATGAATAGTTGATGTAAGTTGTTGGGAATAGTGTGGTGTTGAGATAGCCATTTCCATTTGATTTTATTTAATAAATAAAATGGTATATGCTTATTATTTTTGGAAAATATATAAAGCAAATTTCGGTAATACATTTACTAAGTCAACCCATTACACACTTCCTTCAATTCTTCTCTCTTTCTCACGCCCAAGGGGCTGTTCTTTCTTCTCCAACACAGCTCACTGCCGTGAGCTTTAGGGGAGCAATGAGTGAGTTTTTGTGGCAAAAAATCAAGTGCTACCACACTTACGAGACTTGCGAAGTGTTAGGGAGGTTCACCCATGAGGCGTGATCCATTCGTCGAAGTTTGGGAGCTTCAAAATGGATCCAAAAATGCCCAACCAGTGAGCAAAATCTGCACCAGTGGGCGTGAACAAGGCAGTGGAGTTTTGGCTTCATTCGTCTTCAAATCGTCTCAACCGATCGATTGTGAGTATTCTGCTACCTCCGTTTGATGATTCGCAATGTTTTTCATGTTATAATCGATCCGGGACCTTAATAGAAACCACCACGAAAATATGAACCCTAATATGTCTTGGATTTTTGATTTTTTTGTTCATTGGATGACTTGCAAATCATTGAGGGATGTTGAATTATGTTTAATTAGGTTCAATTGGATTGAATTTGTTGGGATAATTTCCCTCTTTGGCCGAGACTTTAGCATGTGTTAATTGGGTTTGATTTTGATCAAATTATGTTGGAAATGATTCATTGATGTTAAGCATGATTAATTGGAAAATTTTATGTTTTGGAAACTTTGATTTGGGTAATTAATAATGCTATACACTTTAGGTAATTTAATTGGAAAATTTGGAAAATTGGAATTAAATTATTGGGCTTAAAATTTGATTTGGGCTTTTAAGTTGTTATTGGGTTATTGGACTTTGTTGTACAAGTTGGTTTAGGCCAAAATGGTGGATCCAATTAGGCCCAAAACCGCTTCCAAAAGGCCCAAATGCGACTAATGAACTTTAACGTTTAATTGGGCCTAATGGGCCTAAATTAATTTATGGGCTTATGGGGTAACTCCCGGATTGGACTTTGGTTGCGGGTTTGACCCGAGTGACCAAAAGTCCACGCCTCAAGAAATTAATTAAAAGCCCATTGGACTTTAATTAAATTAATATTGGATATTAATGGGCTTTGAGACCCGTAACGATTAAATTTGGAATTTAAGTCGTAACGTTTATTTTATAAAGTGTAATATTTATTTGGAATTAAATAATGAATTAAAATTAAATACGTAATTAAATTGGATTTAATTATGTAATTTAATTTAATTCGTAGAAATCGTACTTTGAGTACGTGTTCGCCATACGAGTTTGACTCGACAAAATCAAATCTTTGTTTGAACATTGGATGATCACTAATTATCAAGATTAATTAATTTGATTGATGATAACATGCTTGTATGAATACATGGTTGTGATGTTTGAATAATGTATACGGAGGATATTAGCCGGGTGGGACGATTTTGGAAATGTAATAAATTTGATTTCTTAATTGGACCTGCGAGTCCAGCCTTATCTCCTATTTCTTTGTATTCTCTTCTCACCTATTCCCCTCCATGTAAATGAGGTTTTTTAGAAGTGTAGTGTAACGGGTAGAAGTAAATACATGTGCTAGCGGGAGAGAGAAAGTGAGAGATTTGATCTAGGATCAATGTGTAAAATATCCATCCGCATATCATTATTATTTTACATATGCGCTTTATTATGTGTTTAGAATGCATGTTTAAGGGTGTATGATGATGAGACCTTAACAAAGATAATAAAATTGGTAGCCAATTTGCACACGAAAAACCCTCGTTAATATCAAGCGTTTATTTTCCTTCCATTGAGTGATTTTTACTCAAGATCCGGATTGGCAGGGGTTGTTGCCAAAGTCAAGCCATTGTTCGTCGAAGATGTGTTTTAATCACGAAGCTTTGTTCCATATCGGTGTCGTGTCAAGTTGTGGTTTGTGGCCAAAGTCAAGACCACTTCTTGTCCATTGACATTGATTACGAAGCCTCCATGTCAATGGGTCCGCGCTTGACTGGGATCACTAGGTTTGTTGTGCCAAAGCCAAGGCCTAGTTGATTCAGAGGAGGAAAAAGGTTAGGGTATACATTCGATGTATAGGCATATAAATATATATGTTTGGGACTTGATGTCCACCTACTGGATCTAGGAGTTGGATGAGATCCAATTGATCTTAGAGATCTACCTAGTTAATTATCATACAATTTGTTGGCCAAAGTCAAGATTGTGTGATATTTAATGGGATCCTAGCCCACTAGGAAACACGGTTCCCGAGTACTCGACAGTGGTTAGAGGCTCGACGAAAATAGTGGGAGGCAAGAATTGAATTGCAATACTCGTTCAATTACTCGCCATACGCGCTCATTTAAATTATTTCGTCGTAATATTAAATGTTAGTTGGACTAATATTTAAATTGTTGTTTTAATAAACAGTTGGACTGTATTATAATTGATTATATATAATTGGATTATATTAATCAATATATTTGAATTAATTAATTTCAGTTTACAGTTGATTTTATAATTGGATTATAGTAATCAATGTAATTGAGGTTAATTAATTTTGATTATATTTGATTATATAGTTGGACAATTATAATCATTATAATATATATAGTACCACTAATCGTTGATTAAGTAGTTGGACTATTGTAATCAAGATAAAATATTGAAAAGTTGGATATTTAAAATAATCTGGGATTAAAATATTTTAAATGATTTAATTTTCAAATTGGGAATAAATAATAGGTTACTTTATTTGATAAAATAACTTATTATACCTTAAGCCCAAAATTAAGCAAAATAAGTAGAACATAAAATCTTTGGAAGATTTATGTGATAATGACTTTAATGCTTAATTTAATATACTTGTCATAAATCTAATTTTAGATTTAAGAAGTATTAAAATTGCAATTTATAATTCTTGGAGAATTAATTGACTATTCTAGAGGAGATAAAGTCAAAGTGTGCAATTGGGCATGTAGCACGAGGTGCACATCGTTTCGATATTCTAAAAACCCAAGGCTTGGCCTAAGGTTTCTGAAATATTGAAAAGGATAATTGACATATCCCAAAGTGACTACCATTTGAATATGGCAGACACGAAGGAATTAAAGAAAGGGCGAGGCTCTAACTTTAAAAATATTTGTCTTAGTTATGTTCACAGCTAGTATTGAAATTAGATTTTAAGTACTTAGTGTGGTACATAAAATATATGTATTGATGTTCAGAATCTGCTTTGAGCAGGATACTGACTTCAAGCTGAGATTGCTCTGCGAATCGGAAACGGGACGAAAGTCGCTATTTCGACCGTAGATACCTAAGTTTAGGAACTACCCTTTGGGTATATATACTTAAATTAGGAACTGTTATAATGTAACTAGTTTGACTAGAGACATTATCTCTATATCAGTGTTTATTCCGTTGCGGATAAAACCTTTATATTATAGAACACAAAGTGTTTTATTATATAAAGATGATACTGAGATAAATACATTAGATGTAAATAACAGAATTTATATTTTGAATATAAATAAAATCTCAAACATATAAAATGACAAATAAATAGCTCAAATTGATTGATCAATAAAGACTTATCTGTGGCATTGTTTTCTGGGACACAATTATACAAGACTCGTATATCCACACTTTTGAAGAGTGGATACCAGGACTGATTTGACTATTCAAATAAAGTCTACAAATCTAGTTTGTTAGGTAAAGTACCTAAAACACTGTTCACTAGGTAATAGTGTAAGTGCCACCGATCTGTTAGCCCTATTCATGGTGAAGTAAGTGGGCCCATATCTAGTTAGGCTAGATGTGAACATGAATATTTCGTGACCTTAACGGATGTGGCATCACGTTATGGTTATGTGTTTCTTTTGAAGAACACAAATCAGAAACTTTTAGAGTTTCGACACGAAATAGACAAACAGATCGGTTATAGTATTAACCGCCACGGTAAGACCGTATTGGAAAATTTTAAGCATAAGTTTCATATGTACTTGAAAGAGTATAGTATTCTTTCAAATGAGGACTCCTCCCGGAACACGTCAAAGTGACGGTGTGTCCGAACGGATTAACCGAATCATGTTAGACATGATAAGGCTAATCATGAGTCGCTCTGAGCTACCATTTCCTTCAACGGATAAGTTTTGACAGTGCAAGAACTTAATTAGAATAAGGTTCCATATAAATCTGTTTGACAGATATCATATAGGATATGAACAGGGAAGAAACAAGGTTTCTCATTCCTGATAATTTGGGTATGCCAGGCATAACGTTTGGATGATACCAACTTGGACCCAAATTGGATAAGTGCCAATATAAGTTATCCTAAGGGAAACCATAAGTATATTACTTATATATCTCACATGAGAACAATGTGATTGTTGCTCCCATGCGGTTTTTCCTGAGAGGAATACCGATATGTAGTGGTCAGTGGGAGGATATTGATACTCGATGAAAATCGGAGTAATACTGTTCAAGGCACAAGGTCCGTAATGGAACATAAATAGTTCATCGATGATGAATCTGTACCATTAATCTTCGAATACACAAGAACTGAGTAGATCGGATAGAGTCAGAAAACGACCTAGGGTATGGGTTTCTGATCTAACCTCATAGATGTCAATCTTATGAAGGTATATCCACCGACTACGTTTTGAGGAAGTGATACGAGGTATCGACTCCCTATTATGGCAAAGTGCCATGAGTCCGAAATGGATTCCATGTGTAACAACTATTTTGAATACTAGTTGTTGTACCACAAGGCATTGTGCCTATTGGTACATTAAAAGTCTTCAAGGAAGACATACATGGAAGGCAACATACCAACGTACAAAGCTGGGCTTTTGACGGAAAGGTATCGTTATCAACATTGTGTTAATAACGATTCAACCTTTTACCTGTTGCCGTGGTAAATCCATTTTGAAGATGCTTGTTGATAACTGCATATTTCATTTATGAAATGTATCAGTTGCAGATCAAAATTGCTTTCCTAAAAAGGAAACCTTTTGGAGGATGCTTACAACATCCTAACGATTTTGTATAACCGACAAACAAGGTTTGCGGGTTATTCGATCCATGTTTGGATTGAAACAAGCATAAGGTTCTTGGAACTGACGTTTTGAAATAATCATAATGGTTTATGATTTGACTCAAAACGAAATAATTCTTGTGTATATAAGGAGGTTAGTGGGAGGGCACTGACAATGAAATTCCCATAAAGCAATAGATGAAAGCTTGGCTTTCATATATTCTTCATAGAAATTCTCCGTAGAATTCTGGGGAGTAACAACATTTATTCAAGGAATAAAGATCTACTAGGATAGATTTGGAATTGGATACACTCTCTGGAAATTGTACATTTAAAATGTACTTGATATGGTGTCTCATACGCTTGAGCATATGGAGTCACAATCGGGTCAATCCAAGTGATAGTCACTGGATTGAAGATTAGGAACATCTGTTAGTATCTGAGAGAACTAAAGATGCTGTCGTAAATTATGGAGTAGGAGAACTTGAAGTGACTAGGATCACTGCTGCAAGTTTCCAAACCGGTATATACTGCGGTACTATAAAGTATGAACACTGGGACAGTGAGCTGGAAATCTTCCGAGCAAGATAACTGTTGCCGAATAAACAGCAAATGCGGATTATTGCTGCAGCTGAGGCAGCAATAAAAGCCATTTGGATCGAAAATAAATCTAATTAGATTAGATATAGTTCTTTTAGCAGTTGAGCTAGGCGTCAGCACAGGCTAAGGAATTAAAGGTCTCATCGACGATCCAGATATATATACTTCTATATCATCTGATTCGTTCGGATCATACATCGTGGCGATGTGATGATCGTATAAATCGCGTCAGAAGATAATTACGCAAATCCGCTGACGAAAACCTTTCCTCAGCAATTTGAGCGAACCGTACATAGTTCGGGTGTTAGACACTCGAGTGACTGGCTATGTGCCAAGTGGGAGATTGTTGGACAAAATGACCCAAAGCGTCACTATTTGTATAGATCACGGTGTTGTTGTACAAATTAACTATGTGACAAGGAAATTGCACTTTCATCATTTGTGATTAGATCACCATAAATGTATAAATGAAGACAGGTCCATATGATTAGTTCCTGGATTGAGAATGATATGAGACAGTATCAATCCCCGAAGGATTAATCATTAAATATCCCTAGCCGGAGTATTATCGAGACAGGACATCGATAATGCGGAATAGGCTAGTATTGCACTTGTGCGCGTTGTGAGGGCACAACGGCATAGTTCTCATATATATAAGTATTGGATACTTATGCAAGTGCGATAGGAGGTCGTGTTTCACCGATGGTACGGGAAACAGCTTCGCTCTGGATAGACCCCTCGGAATCCCATTGGTATTATGATTATGTGTCTATGGGAGGCCGAAATCAGGGTAGGTGTGTATAGTCTTAACTTGAGACTTGCATCGCTAATACTTACGATAATCGATAGACTTTGGTCTTGGAGGTACAGGGCTTTAACCGGTTCTGCGTACACCACTTCTGGGTTTATCAGAGAGTCGTAGTGTATTGGGTGTGATGTCAAGACGGAAGTATCACTTTAGTTATAGTGGAGATGATGTCACGCAGGATATGGTATTAGTGCTCTAAGTGTTGCACAACCAATCAGGATATTGTGACCAGGTCATGAATATCCGATTATAGAGACTAGTTACCAGACATCCGACATGTGCTTCGGACGGGGCAGACACATATCCAGCCCCAGCCCTAGCACGTGACTATCCGATACTGGGCTGATATGCACTATACTACGGTATACTACGCTTGATACAGATCTATATATTCCTGTAAGAATATTTCTGGAGAATTGGGTAGGCATGGCGCTTTGCTAGAAGCCAACCTTGTCTTGTAATCGGTATGAACGTAGTACGAGGTACTTACGTGTTCGGATAATCCGACGACCGTATTTACTGCCAACATATCCGGAGATCTCATGGGTCGCTTCCTGAAGATTCACCGATGATGTATAACTCGCACTTTAATTAATCTGGGATTAACTGGAAGAGAGAGAGAAAATTAATCTGGGATTAATTGCGGAGATATTTTATCTGGGATAAAATATTAATTAAAGAGAGAGAACGATTAATTTGGAATTAATCGATAAAATAATATATTTGATATATTATTAGAAATTGGATTTCGACGCGGAATTAAAATTAGATTTTAATTCGGGCGAACGAATTAATTTAGAATTAATTCGTTAGCGACGTGAATAGTGATTTCGCTAGGCGTAATCATTTAATTACGACGCGACGGAAAATTCGTTAATTTGGAATTAGCGAACCCGAGCCCGGGATTATTTGCGAGCGCATTCGCATTTCGAATTCGAGTGCGGCACACAAGTCAAATCGTGCGTCAAATCGCTAGTAACATCAAGCGTCAAATCAAATGTCACTTTGTGTGATGTGACTTGACAACATGTCACTTTATTAAAGTGATGTGATGTGACTTAAAGTAAAAAGTAGAAGTTATATGGTTGTTGGAAAAAGCATTAATAAACTTTTACTTTTTGACTTTTGGTATTTTGGAAAATTGAAAAGTTGTATATGGTTTATTTTATTTTTGGAAAATATAAACCAAAATTACATTTTTTTTATACATATTATTCTCTCTCATTTACGGTTTCTTACTGGAACCATTTTCCCCCCTTTCTCTCTTCTCCCTCTCACGGTTCACTGCCGATTTCTTCTTATTTTTGTTCTGGTTTGACCGAGCAAATGAGAAACAAAGAAGATGAAGAAGTGCTAGCACACACCTTGGGTTATACTATGGTGATAGGGAAACGAATTTATGACCTTGGATTTGTTATTGAAGCTTGAAGCTTGGAGCTTCAATGGTGGTCTTCAATGGCCGATTCTTGGAGGAGGAAGCAGCCCCCACGCCGAGCAGTCCACCTTGTTCGCAGCTCACTGCCGAGCAGAAACATGCATTGCGTTTTTGGTCTTTGTTCATTTCATCAAAACCCATCAATGTGAGTATGAATTCCGCCTTACTCCTTTGTGTATTCACTCGTTTTTATGCATGTTTGTGATCCTTGGGACTTGATTGAAACTTAACAGTCTTGTAAATCGGTAAGAATGTGGTACCGGGTATGTGTTGGGTTCTCTAAGAACTTTCCAAGGATCTAATAAGCATAAAACATGTGTGAATACTCAAAGAAATATAGCGAAAATTATACTAACTTTGATCGGTTGTGTGGATGTGTTCAGAACAAAATTTTGCTCCTTTGAAGTGCTCCAAGCTCCTCTTTTGATTTGTATGTTGAGCTCCAAGCTTGATGTTTGATTCCAAACTCAATGGGAAAGGTTTCCCTATCACCTTTGTATGATTCTTTAAGTACTAGCTAAGGAAGAAAATTGCAACAAAATTCATTCCTTTGTTATTGGTGGTTCACGGCAAAAGGGGGAGAGGAGAGAGTTATTTGGTTTTTTGATATTTTGATTTCTAAAATCAATTACCACTTACGAAAAGTCAAAAAGATTTTTTGGTACATGCTTTACCAAAAGGCAAAGCAAAGTTTTGGAGGGAAAAATGCATTTAATGCCTCCAACTACTCCCATCAATAAACTTTGACACTTGATGGACAAGTGATGTAAGTTGGTGGGACCTACTTTAAATCAAAATTCAAGTGGCTTGCTTAACACACTTTGGGCTCGGGTTCACTTAATCCGATTAAACAAATTTTCCATCGCGACGTAATTAAATCCAATATAATTAAATAATAATGCCTTGTAAAATTATTACGAACGTCGCTCGTGAATTAATTCTAAATTAATTCGTTCGCCCGAATTAAAATCCAATTCTAATTCCGTTATGAAATCTAATTTCATTTAATATATCGAATATATTATTTATCGATTAATTCTAAATTAATCGCTCTGTCTCATCTTTTCGAATTTTATCCCAGATAAATTTTCGCCGTAATTAATCCAAGATTAATTTTCTCTCTCTAATAATTAATCCCAGATTATTTCTGTTCGAGTCATACGTCATCGGTGAATCTTTGGGAAGCGACCCATGAGATCTCTGGATATGTTGCCAGTAAATTCGGTCGTCGGACTATCCAAATACGTGCGTACCCGGTACCATGTTCTTACCGATTTACAAGACATGGTTGGCTTCTTGCAAAGCGTCGTGCCTACCCAATTCTCCAGAAATATTCTTTAAGGAATATATAATCTTTGTCAGGCGTAGTATACGTAGTATTGTGTATTGCGATCCAGTATCAGATGTCACATGCAAGGCTTGGGGATGGAATAGTGTCTGCCCCGTACGAAGCATATATCGGATCACAAGCAACTAGTCTTTATAATCGGATAATCATCACCTTATCATATTATCCCGATAGTTGCAACATAATAGAGGTGTACACAGAACCTGTTAAAGCCCCAGACGACCAAAACCAAAGCGTATTGATTGTCGTAAGTATTAGCGATGCAAGTCTCAGGTTAAGACCAAATACACCTACCCTGATTCGGATTCCATAGACACATAGTCATACTACCAATGGGATTCCAAGGGGTCTATCCAGAGCGAACATGTTCCCGTAGCATCGGTAAACACAACCTTCTACCACACTTGCATAAGTATCCAATACTTAAATATATGAGAACTATGATGTTACGCTTCCATAACACGCATAATACAATACTAGTCTATTCTGCATTATCGATGTCCAGTCTCGATAATATTACGACAACGGATATTTCATGATTAAACCTTCGTGGATTGATACTGTCTCATATCTTATAATCCAGAACTAATCATAAGGACTTTTAACATTTATATATTTAAGTAATCTAATTACAAATTGATAAAATAGCAATTTCAATTGTCACATAGTTAATTTGTACAAAAACCACAATGTCTTTTACAAATAGTGACGATATTGGTCATAATTGTCCAACAATCTCCCACTTGGACTATAGCCAGTCACTCAAGTATCTAACACCTGAACTATGTACATGTCGCTCAAACTTTTACTGAGGAATAGCTTTCGTCAGCGGATCTGCAATGTTGTCCTCTGATGCGACCTTCTCGATCTTCACATCGCCACGATGTATGATCTCACGAATCAAATGGAAACCTCGAAGAACATGCTTGGATCGTTGATGAGACCGCGGTTCCTTAGCCTGCGCTATAGCCCCGTTATTGTCATAATACAATGGAACGGGCTCAGCTGCTAACGAAACTACTCATAATCTAATTAGGAATTTACGGATCCAAACTGCCTCATTTGCTGCTTCAACTGCAGCAATATATTCCGCTTCTATTGTTGAATCGGCAAAAGTCTCTTGGTTGGAAGACTTCTTACTTACTGCTCTGTTGTTCAAACAAAATATGTACCAAGATTGCAACTTACAGTTGTCTTTATCGGTTTGTAAACTTGCATTGGTAAACCCAGTTACCTCAAGTTCTCCATCTCCATAGATTAATAACGGATCCATAGTTCGTCTAAGATACTTAAGGATGTTCTTAACCGCAACCCAGTGACCATCACCTGGATCGTCCTGATAGCGACTACATATGCTCAAAGCATATGAGACATCAGGTCGTGTACATATCATGGCATATATGATCGATCTGACTACCGAAGCGAACGGGATCTGACTTATGTTGTCTCTCTCATCTTGAGTTTTAGGACACATGTCCTTAGATAGAGTGACATCATGTAACACTGGCAACAATCCCCTCTTAAACTGTTCCATGTTAAATCTCTTCAACACTTTGTCAATGTACGTACTCTAGGAGAGTCCAAGCAGTTTTCTAGATCTATCCCGATAGATCTTTATTCCAGAATAAAGGCTGCTTCTCCCAGATCTTTCATGGAGAATTTTAATGAAAGCCAAGCTTTCACCGATTGTAGCATGGGAATGTCATTGCCAATAAGCAATACATCATCAAAGTAAAGGACAATGAATGTCAGTGCGCTCCCACTAACCTTTTTATATACACAAGGATCATTCTCATTTTGAATGAAATCATATTCTTTTATGATCTCATCAAAACATTGGTTCCAAGAACACGATGTTTTCTTCAATCCATAAATAGATCGATTTAACTTGCAAACGATGTCTGCAAGTTTTGGTATGACAAAACCGTCAGGCTGTTGCATATAAACATCCTCCAAAGGGTTTCTGTTAATGAAAGCGGTTTTGACGTCCATCTGCTATATCTCGTAATTGAAATATGCAGCAATAGCAAGCATTATCCGAATGGATTTAATCATGGCAACAGGTGAAAAAGTTTTGTGGTAATCGACACCATGTCGTTGACGATACCCTTTCGATACAAGCCTAGCTTTGTACGTTTGTATGTTGCCATCGATGTCGGTCTTCTTCTTGAAGACCCATTTGCAACCAATAGGCTCTACGCCATCTGGTGCATCAACCAGTGTCCAAACTTGGTTGGTGTACATGAAATCCATTTCGAATTTCATGGCATCTTGCTATAAACCGGAGTCGATACCTTATATCGCTTCCAATACGTAGCCGGTTCATATTCCTCAATAAGATTAATATCCACATGAGGTGAAATCGGAAACCCATACCTCTCAGGTTATTTTCTGACTCTCTCCCACCTACGCAATTCTTGTGTATTCGAAGATTGTGGTACAGTCTTATCTCTGATGAACTATTCATGTTCCGTTAAGGACTCTGTGCCAGGAACAATATCACTCCGATTTTCATCGAGTTCTACTTTCCTCCCACTAACCACTGCATTTTGGAATTCCTTGTCGAGGAAAACCACATGTAGAGCAACAAAATACTTTGTTCTCTTGTGGGTTGTAAAAGTTATATCCTTCGGTTTCCCTAGGATAACCTATAAATAGACCCTTATCCGATTTAGGTTCAAGTTTGGTACCATCCAAACGTTTAACCTTTGCCCGGCATTCCCAAATCTTCAGAAATGAGAAACCCGGTTTCTTTCCCGTCCATATCTCATACGGAGTCTGTTGAATAGACTTTGACGGAACCTTATTCAAAATAAGTATTGCAATTTTCAATGCATATCCCCATAAGGAAATAGGTAGCTCAGTGCGACTCATCATCGACCTTACCATGTCCAACAAAGTTCGATTTCTCCGTTCAGACACACCGTTTAAATGCGGTGTTCCGGGAGGAGTCCACTGTGAAAGAATACCATACTCTTTCAAAGTAATCGAGAAACTCATTGCTCAAGTATTCTCCACCACGGTTGTAGGCAATATGTCGGACATGGCCAAGTTTAATGGGAATGGAGACCCAAGAGTCCATCTACAGCAATATGTCTCAGTCATGAGTTCAGTGGGTGTAGACAACAGAACCTGGGCGACGCTTTTCTAGACTCGCGGCCTAGTTGGGAAGTACGAAATAACATGGAGTCGCCACCCGGTGTGAACCGGGACAAAGATTTAAGGCCGCACTCACCCCTCGCAAGGGAAGACCACAAACCGTTGGGTTCGGAATGGTCCCTTACTTATGTCGCTTGTGATGATATGATTTGTGCAATAAACTAACCAAATCTATTCAATATTCATGCTCAAGGGTACTTAGATCTAACATGCTTTCATCCAAATAACTCCACGCAATGTAACACAACAAGCATATTGAACCATTAAATCAACATGTATAAATCATTACCCAAACACATCATAAACTAAGAACATGCATAATGAACAACCTAAACATGCTTTAACAAATAAATAACAAACTAAATTAAACCATGCTTTAAATAATAAATAAACATATAACCTAAAGACTATAACATGCTCAAATACAAATTAGGATGAGACGAGATGCGTGTATCTTAAGTGGTACGTGGCATTGTATCCCGAGTGCAGACCATACTACCGTCCATTCGGAGTCGGCTATGGAATTTACGTCCGGGTTTCCATCCGATATACCACAAAAGAGAACACATATCCCACTCATCCAACAATCACATCATGCTTCAAACGACTCTCATGCAATTATATATCAAAATAAATAAAACAAAAATAAAGAAGATAAGTAAAAAGGTGCCCTCAGGTCTAACCTCTTTTGTCGTCTCAAGAAAGGGCGTTTCACGTCCGTTGGAAGGGCGAATGATCCGTAACTTTTCCGATTCGAGAACTCAACGTTTTACCTCGCTGTTTTGATATTCGGGCTACTGTTTTCACTCCGTTTCGCTGCTGTTTTTGTTATATTTTTTTATCACTGTTTTAAGGGTTTAAGAGGCTGTTTTCAGGACAGTCTACTGGGTCAGATTTGCGACAATTAGCTTGGTAGTTTGGGGGTAATTTCGGTGCGTGGATGCAGGCTGTTTTGGTGTCGTTTGGAGGCGTGAATGGCTACTGTGTATGCGTGAATGAACTGGCTATTTGTGGGCAGAAGGTGCGCATATGTGGGGGCTGTTTATGGGCTGAAGGTGCGCAGGTGTGGGGGCTAGGTGGCGTGATGAAGTGGTGAGCTGTGAGGTGTGTGCGTTTGAGGCTTTGAGCGGTGAGTGATGAGTGGTGTGCTAGGTGGCGAGAGAAGAGGGTGCGCTGAAGTTGTCGGTGTGTGCGCTGTGTGTATGGGGTCTTTACGTGGGAAGCTTAGGGTTTGTCGAACCTGTGTCAATGTGCAGTGCGGAAGTTTGTGTGAGTGATTTTTAGGGTATTTGGCTGCGTGAGGAGAGAAGGATCCGAGAGCAAAGGGGCGATTGTGTGCTTTGGTTTTTAGGTTGTTTTGTTTGTGTGTAATAGGTGTGAATAAGCCAGTCAGCCAGGGTTTGGATGTGTGGGTTAAGGGTTCTTTTTATAGGCCAAGGGAGGGGATTTACCTTGTTGGGGAAGGAATATGATTTGTGTATTAATTAGAGATATCTTTTAATTTAGTATGTGATAAGGAAATCTTTTAATTTGGGGAAGTGATTTATGTATTCTTTTTAGTTAAGGATATGATTTATTTAATTTAGGAAGGTGATTTAATTTAATTTAGGAATGTGTTTTATTTAAATTAGGAATTTAATTTAATTTAATTTCAAGTTCAGTTTTAATTGGTTTTAATTATTTAATTTGTGAGATGTGTTTTAAATTTTTTAATTATTTAATTTGTGAGATGTGTTTTAAATGGGTTTGGTGTGTTTTAAAACAGAGTTTCAACAAGCGAACCCGAAGCGAAACAAGCGAGTTAAATCTGACAAAATGCTAATTTCCAACTTTACCCTTCCAACGTCCGTTTCCCGCGACTTTCATGACTAAAGAGGTAGATGCCTCCATATAAGACTCATCATTGGGCTAATGTGTAAAAATACAATGCCTACAGTCGCCCCCACTTTGATGGGACTTGTGCAGTGTGTGACAATGACAATCCTATCAAAGTACGTGCAATGTATTTTTACTTACCTGGCTCGCCAGCTGCCACATGGTCCGCCTGTTGTGTTGAGTTGATGTGATGAAGTCCATTCCCGAACTGTCACCGTGTTGTGGTCCTTCCCGAACCGATCTCCATTCCTGGAGTGTTGCTGTGATGTGATTTGATGAAGTCCATTCCCGAACTGTCACCGTGTTGTGGTCCATTCCCGAACCGATCTCCATTCCCGGAGTGTTGCTGTGATGTGATTTGATGAAGTCCATTCCCGAACTGTCACCGTGTTGTGGTCCATTCCCGAACCGATCTCCATTCCCGGAGTGTTGTTGTGATATGATGTGATGAAGTCCATTCCCGAACTGTCACGTGTTGTGGTCCATTCCCGAACCGATCTCCATTCCCGGAGTGTTGCTGTGTGATGAAGTCCATTCCCGAACTGTCACCGCGTTGTGGTCCATTCCCAAACCGATCTCCATTCCCGGAGTGCCATTCCCGGCGTGCCATTCCCGGCGTGCCATTCCCGGCGTGCTCATTCCCGAGCTGTCCATTCCCGGACTATATCTCCATTCTCGGAGTGCCATTCCCGGCGTGCCATTCCCGGCGTGCTCATTCCCGAGCTGTCCATTCCCGGATATGTCTCCATTCTCGGAGTGCCATTCCCGGCGTGCCATTCCCGGCGTGCTCATTCCCGAGCTGTCCATTCCCGGACTGTCCATTCTCGGATTAAATCTCCATTCTCGGAGTGCCATTCCCGGCGTGCCATTCCCGGCGTGCTCATTCCCGAGCTGTCCATTCCCGGACTGTCCATTCCCGGACTATGTCTCCATTCTCGGAGTGCCATTCCCGGCGTGCCATTCCCGGCGTGCTCATTCCCGAGCTGTCCATTCCCGGACTGTCCATTCTCGGATTAAATCTCCATTCCTGGAGTGCCATTCCCGGCGTGCTCATTCTTGAGCTGTCCATTCCCGGACTATATCTCCATTCTCGGAGTGCCATTCCCAGAAAAACTGATCTGATATGATGTGGGCCTCGCCCCCATAATGCCATACCCGGCAGAAACTGATCTGATGCTATGTGGGCCTTCCCCCCAGAATGCCATACCCGGCAGAAACTGATCTGATGCTATGTGGGCCTCGCCCCCAGAATGCTATATCTGGCAGGACTGATCTGATGTAATGTGGGCCTCGCCCCCAGAATGCCATACCCGGCAATGCTGATACTGATGTAATGTGGGCCTCGCCCCCAGAATGCCATACCCGGTAAGACTCATATTGATAAAGATGTGGCCCTCGCCCCCAGAGTGCCATACCTGGCAAGACTGACACTGATGCTAATACGGGCCTCGCCCCAAACTGATGCTGATGTGGGCCTCGGCCCTGAGATTCATTCCAAATTCTGACGACATGGGCCTCGGCCCTGGGATTCATTCCAAATTCTGAAGACGTGTGCCTCGGCCCTGGGATTCATTCCAAATTCTGAAGACGTGGGCCTCGGCCCTGGGATTCATTCCCTCCTCAGCCCTGGGATTCATTCCCTGGATTCATTCCAAATTCTGACGACGTGGGCATCGACCTTGGGATTCATTCCAAATTCTGACGATGTGGGCCTCGGCCCTGGGATTCATTCCAAAATCTGACGATGTGGGCCAGAGCCTTGGGATTCATTCCAAAATTCTGATGATGTGGGCCTTAGCCTTAGGATTCATTCCCAAAACTACTACTCATATGTTGCTGATTCTGGTTGGCTTGTCTTTGCCACTTTCTCTTTTTCTTCTTTGAAACCTGTGAGTACAAAACAAAACAAACACAAAAAAAGAATGCAAAATATGTTACGTGTATGCATGCATGCATGAATGAATTTCCTATTCCGCTGGGTTAGGTCTTCCGCCAGTTCTCCAATTGATTGCTCAGTCTTCTCTCTAGTCTCATGACTCAATATCTTGTTACGTCCTTGATTCGCGATGTGGTAGACTCGTCGCCCCCAGTCTTTGATTTAGCTTTCTGCTTTCCGCTGCTTACACTAGGTCAAGGTGAACCACATGGTGGGGCCTTCCATATCATATTATATCACATGCTACGAAATAGTCTCAATAGTTACACATATTATTGCCCTCAACGAATGCTCAGTGTTGAAACCAAAGAACCTTCAAAAAATTCAACGCAACTCAAATCCAAGTCTTTGAATAAATGATCTAAGCCAGACTCAAAGTGTGTGTGTGCAAATGTTCTTTCACAGCTTAATCCTTAGGTAAGCTAACTCGATGATTTCGTTTAAAAAATCGGGATCGATGGGTCAAACTAACCTAGATGTCTCAATTATGCCTGCAGTTGCTTTTATGTGCTCAATGTGGTTTGGTTTTCTTTCTCTTTTATCTCTTTCTTTTTTTTTCTTTTCATTTTGAACTTCTTTTTTCTCTTCTTTTCTCTTTTTTTTTTCAACACACCTACCCTTTAAGGTAGCATTTATCCTCATGGTGGTCCTAATACTCGCCCATGGGTAGCTTCACGCTTATCGGTTATAGGTGGTTCAATTCTTTTCTTTAGAGACTTTTCTTTTCATTTTCAACCATACCACACATCATAGCACAAGCAAATTGGATAGACATTTAGGCGAACGGTCATTCACCGACCTATAATTTCTTCAACTAGTCATTTTACTAACTACTCAGGTTTTCACTGCTAAGAACCTATAGTGAAGTGCTTACGAGTCTAACATAGATCAATCACTCAAAGTATCAGATAAAAGCACATCAAGAGTTTATCGTTTCTAAGGTTTCTCCTTAAAGCAATCAATTTCATCATCGGACTTATGTCTAACTATCAAAGACTAAAAACAAACACAATTTTTTTTCTTTTTTCTTTTTTTTTAAAGGCCCCCTAATGGTCTTTCTATCTCTGCCGTAAATCTCTCTGTTTCTCGGTTTCATTTTCTCCAATATCCATGTTTGCTAAATTATTCTTTGACAAGTCTTCTTTTTCCTAACCCAAAGGATATCTATGATGGCTTTTAAGACACGAGGGTTAACATGATGCATGTATGCATGAGATGCATGTGATGTATGAGACACAATATGCATGGGGTTATCAAAAGCATAAAGGGTGGCCCCTATAGGTCATACAACTATGGTTCACATGTGGGTTTACAGGAGTGTGGACAAAGGCTCTCGTTTGATGAAGGATTACCCACAACTAGGACTCCCCACTCAAGGGTTCAAGCGACCAAGTGAGTGCACCTTTTTTATACCTTACGGTACGTGCCAACGAGTTATGGTGTGTGACTAACTGTCGAATGGATTTCCCGTTGTAGATTCCCCAGAGGGAGGGTGGAGCGAGGCTCTCTTAAGTACCCAAGCCCCTTAGGCTCTTATCGCTTGGTGTCAGGAATAAACAACGAGTCTTCCAAACTAGTCTGTCACAACGAGCTATAAATAATGATTATCTCGGTGTCTTCACAGCTTTTCCTTATGAAAAGGTAGTGAGTGAAGGAAGACATCGAACCATTACCTAGCCTTAACAATGCCTTTGGTTACACCCCTTTCAACCCACGGTAAACACGGTTAACTAAAGCACAAATCATACACATCACAAGACATGATTTCGAGGCCAATTCTCTAATATCCCCAGTGGAGTCGCCAGACTGTAGACAACAGAACCTGGGCGACGCTGTTTCTAGGCTCGCGGCCTATTTGAGAATAAGAAATAACATGGAGTCGCCACCCGGTGTGAACCGGGACAAAGATTTAAGGCCGCACTCACCCCTCGCAAGGGAAGACCTCAAACCGTTGGGTTCGGAATGGTCCCTTACTTATGTCATTGTGATGATATAATTTGTGCACTAAATCAACCGAACCTATCCAATAATCATGCTCAAGGGTACTTATGTTGGTCTTCTATAAGGTCCCAAGATCAAACAAGACATGAAATTATGTGTGAACACATCAACGGAGGTAGCGGAATACTCACATTGATCGGTTGAGTCGATTTGGAGACGATTCAAGCCCAAAAACGCACTGCCTTTCACGCCCACTGCATGCAGTCCACTGCCCTGCAAAACAGAAAATTGGGTGAAGAAACGGAGCTCCAATCTTCGTCGGATGGATCCCGTCTCATGGGGGAACCTCCCTACCACCTTCGCAAGACTCGTAGTGTGCTAGCACTTGCGGTTTTCACCATGAAAACCCAACTCTTGCTCCCCTAAACTCACGCCCAAACTGGTTCAAAACCAGTGAAGAAATGGCCACCATTACCGTGAGAGGAAGAGAAATTTTGAGAGAAAAATGTGTTATGTTAATTAAAATGATTACCAAAAATCAATTTATATTTATGCCATAATTTATTAAATTAATAATAAATTTATGACACAACACATGCAATAGCTTAGAGTGTCAAACACTCAATTTCCATGCAATAACATTGAGTGCATTGTACACTATCTACATGCAAAGCATTAGAATGACATGTGTCATGTGGGCCCCACACGTTTCCAAATGAAGTGGGCCCACGTGCACTCACGCGTTCGGGTTCGATATTTCGGAAATACCGAGCTTACGTCGCGACGTTAATTCAATCGAATTTAAATATAATTTACGCCTGGCGAAATTATTATTTACGTCGCTAACGAATTAATTCTGAATTAACTCGTTTGCCCGAATTAAAATCTAATTTTAATTCCGCGTCGAAATCTAATTTCATTTAATATATCGAATATATTAATTCATCGATTAATTCCAAATTAATAGTTCTCTCTCTTTAGACGATATTTTATCCCGGATAAAATATCTCCGTTATTAATCCTAGATTAATTTTCTCTCTCTTCTAATATAATCCCAGATTATTCAAGAGTGCGAGTTGTGCGTCATCAGTGGATTATCGGGAAGCGACCCATGAGATCCCCGGATAATCTGGCAGTAAATACGGTCATCGGAGTATCCGAATCACGTACGTACCAAGTACTACGTTCTTCTACCGATTTACGAGACAAGGTCGACTCCTAGCAAAGCACCAAGTCTTCCCAAGTTCTCCGGACATATTCATCAAAGAATATCTAGATCTGTATCAAGCGTAGTATACAATTGTATTGTGTATATTGGCCCAGTATCGGATAATCACGTGCTAGGGCTGGGGCTGGATAAGTGTCTGCCCCGTCCGAAACACATATCGGATGTCTGGTAACTAGTCTCTATAATCGGATATTCATGACCTGGTCATAATATCACGATTGGATGCGCATCACTTTAGAGCACTAATACCGTATCCTGCGTGACATCATCTCCATTATGACTGGAGTGACACTTCCATCTCGACATCACATCCAATACACTACGATTCCTGATAAACCCAGAAGAGGTGAACACAGAACCAGTTAAGATCCCCCACCACCAAAACCAAAGTTTACCGATTGTCGTAAGTATTAGCGATGTAAGTCTCAGGTTAAGACTATACACACCTACCTTGATTTCGGCCTCCCATAGACACCTAGTCATAATACCAATGGGATTCCGAAGGGTCTATCCAGAGCGAAGCTGTTTCCCGTACCATCGGTGAAACACGACCTCCTATCGCACTTGCACAAGTATCCAATACTTATATATATGAGAACTATGCCGTTGTGCCCTCACAACGCGCACAAGTGCAATACTAGCCTATTCCGCATTATCGATGTCCAGTCTCGATAATACTACGGCTAGGGATTTTAATGATTAATCCTTCGTGGACTGATACTGTCTCATATCATCTCAATCCAGGAACTAATCATAGGGACCTCTCTTCATTTATATATCTAAGGTGATCTAATCACAAATGACGAGAGTGCAATTCCTTGTTACATAGTTAATTTGCTACAACAACACAATGATCTGTGCAAATAGTGACGCTATGGGTCATTTTGTCCAACAATCTCCCACTTGGCACATTGCGAGTCACTCAAGTGCCCTACACTCGAACTATGTAAGGTTCGCTCAAATTGCTGAGGAAAGGTTTTCGTCAGCGGATTTGTTCGATTATCGTTTGACGCGATTTATACGATCATCACATCACCACGATGTATGATCCGAACGAATCAGATGATATAGAAGTATATATCTGGATCGTCGATGAGACCTTTAATTCCTTAGCCTGTGCTGACGCCTAGCTCAGCTGCTAACAGAACTATATCTAATCTAATTAGATTATTTTCGACCCAAAAGACTTCTATTGCTGCCTCAGCTGCAGCAATAATCCGCGTTTGTTGTTTATTCGGTAACAGTTATCTTGCTTGGAAGATTTCCAGCTCACTGTCCCGGTTGTTCAAACTTTATAGTACCCCGCAGTATTTAACTGTTTGGAAACTTGCAGCAGTGATCCCAGTCACTTCAAGTTCTCATTCTCCATAGTTTAAGATAGCATCTTTAGTTCTCTGAGATACTAACAGATGTTCTTAATTCAATCCAGTGACTGTCACTTGGATTGACCTGATTGTGACTCCATATGCTTGAAGCGTATGAGACACCAATACAAGTACATTTTAAATGTACAATTTCCCTGAGAGTGTTAACAACTCCAAATCTATCCCAGTAGATCTTTATTCCTCTAATAAAGGTTGTTATCTCTCAGAATTCCACGGAGAATTTCTATTGAAAGCGAAGCTTTCAACAAGCTTTATGGGATTTCACTGTCAGTGCGCTCTCCCACTAACCTCCTTATACAAAAGAATTATTTCGTTTTGAGTCAAATCATAAACCATTATGATTATTTCAAAACGACATTTCCAAGAACCATATGCTTGCATCAATCCAAACATGGATCGAATAACCCGCAAACCTTGTTTGTCGGTTATACAAAATCGTCAGGATGTTGTAAACATCCTCCAAAAGGTTTCCTTTTCAGGAAAGCGATTTTGATTTGTAACTAACATATTTCATAAATGAAATATATAGTTATCAATAAGCATATTCAAAATGGATTAACCATGGCAACAGGTAAAAGGTTGAACCGTTATTAACATAATGTTGATAACGATACCTTCCGTCAAAACCTTAGGTTTGCACGTTGGTATGTTGCCTTCCATGTATGTCTTCTTTGAAGACGTTTAATGTACCATAGGCACAGCGCCTTGTGTACAACAACTAGTATCCAAACATAGTTGTTATACATGGAATCCATTTCGGATTCATGGCACTTTGCCATAACAGGGAGTCGATACCTCGTATCACTTCCTCATAACGTAGTCGGATGGTACACCTCCATAGATTGACATCTTTATGAGGTTAGATCAGAACACCTACCCTAGGTTGTTTTCTGACTCTATCCGATCTACTAGTTTCTTGTGTATTTGAAGATTAATGGTATAGTTGTTGGATAAATGACCCATAGCGTCACTATTTGCACAGATCATTGTGTTGTTGTAGCAAATTAACTATGTAACAAGGAAAT
>SKCR01007895.1:0-24284 GCA_019454045.1 Zanthoxylum bungeanum | reverse complement strand
TAATATTACAAAACGGCAAAAGGCAATTTCATTATCACATAGTTAATTTTGTACAATAATACAATATCATTTACAAACAGTGACGCTATGGGACATAATGTCTAACACATAATGCAAAAAGACACTTAAGGATGCAATTAGGCATTAAAGTGAGCATGCTATGACGTGGTGCCAAAAGAAGATAACTAATATGGACACAAGCACACATGTGAGCACTTTTCCAAGTGGTACGTGGAATTGTATCCAAGTACAGACCGCACTACCGTCCATTCAGAATTGGCTACGGAATTTATTTCTGGGTTTCCATCCGATATACCACAAGAAATAATACTCAAATGCTATCATAACATGGATATATGAATTGTAATACGTTAAAACCAAGACTAAGTAAATGATGCAACCAATGGAATAAACATGCTTTTCATTATGATGAGTACAAAGATAAGAATGACTATATGGGATTTCATAATACATGCATGAATGGTATAGTTGGCTTACGCGCGGGCTGAGGCTAATAGGTGGCGTTTAGGGCGTGGTCTTTTGAGTGAGGCGAATGGCTTGTGGGTGTTGAAGGTTCAAGTGTTCGCGATTTAGGGGCAGTGCAGTGAGGGTGTTTGCGTGGGTTAGGGTGACTCGTGAGTAGGGGACAGTGGCATGAATGGGGCTAAAGGATTTTGTGCAGGTTGTGACGCGTTTATGGGCTCTTTAGGCGGTGAGGGCAGTGTGCTACATGCGTGAGACTGTGCTTGCCAGTGTGTGAGATGGGACTGACTTGCGTGAATTGGCTAAAGGGGGTATATGTGTGATGAGGCTGGGCGTGCATGTATCTTGGTTTTATTTTGCGTGAATAAAGGAAAGTGCAAGGGCTGAGAATATGGGTACACCTATGACAATAGGTCGAGCCAAGACAGGGATAGATGATGCAATCAATAGATGAAAGACACGGAAAATATCGTGGTAAATGTAGCATTTTAGGCTTTTCTTACCCCAAATGGAGAACCTTTTAATCCAACACAATAAGCCCATGCGCCTTTCGTTACAATGCGTACAAAAATAAAGACAATCATATCAAACTTAGTATGCCCGATTGAACGTATCTTACATCCAACCGAACACACATCAACCGGCGCGGTAAAACATTGTGGTAAAGGATTTTTAACCCCTCCAAATAGGGGACCTTTAATCCGACTTACTAAGCCCATGCGCTCGATCGCATCATGGATAAACAAGTAACATGCGGAATTCAAATGACGAAAAATAAATAAATCAAAGAAACATAAAACAAAAGAAGGTGTCGTTTACTCAAGCGGTACGTGGAGTTGTATCCCGAGTATAGATCATACTACCGTCCATTCGGAATCGGCTATGAAATTTATGTTCGGGTTTCCATCCGATATACCACGAGAGTTGACACATCTTTCATTTTATTCCAAAGCTACAACATACAATATTTCATAATACATGCATATTTATCTACTCAAGGGCCACAACATGCATTTCCACATAATAATCATGCGAACAATACTCAATAAATAATGAAAATAAAACAGAAAACGAATGTGGAAAATACCCTCAGGTCTAACCTTTTTTCCGACTTTTGGACTTGCGTTTCGCGGAGATCGGAAGGGTAAAGCTCCTCCACTTCTCCGGTTCACTGGTTTAGCGTCTTAGCTCACTATTTTGCTGTTTTGCTTGCTGTTTGGCCTCCATTTTGCTACTGTTTCCTCTGTATTTTCTGGTCACTGTTCAGGTCACTGTTTTGATGTTTCAACGGACTGTTTTGGGTGTTTTTTGTTGGTTTTAAGTGCATTTTTTTTGTGATTATTTTAAGGATTATTAGTGCAGTTTTTATGTTACTGTTTTAAGGATTTTAGGGACTGTTTTAAGAGGATTTTGCTGCTATTTTGGGGGTGATTTGGGCTGCTGTTCAGGCGTGTTTTAGGGGGTGTAGGGGCTGCTGTTTGGGGGAGATTTTTGGTGATGTGTGGAGGTTTAAGGGCTGCTATTTTCAGTTATGG
This sequence comes from Zanthoxylum bungeanum, assembly GCA_019454045.1. Lineage (NCBI taxonomy): Eukaryota > Viridiplantae > Streptophyta > Magnoliopsida > Sapindales > Rutaceae > Zanthoxylum > Zanthoxylum bungeanum. The sequence goes on along the minus strand of SKCR01007895.1, from coordinate 22,266 downwards.
AGTGGAGGAGATGAAGAGAATTGTTTGTGTTCTTCTTGTTGCTATTGCCGTGAGTGGCTAGGGCTCTTTGTGTTGTGATTTGCGTGTGAGTTATGTGTATGAGCTAGGCTTTAATATTTTTTGTGTTTACCGTGAGAGAGGAAGGGGGTTGCAAGGGTTGGGAATGTGTTATTTTTATAGTGAGAGGGTAGGGTTTCTCCTTGTCTCACAAGGAAGAGATTTGATTTAGTTTTAAAGAAGGAAATCAAGGAAAGTCAAAGATTTGATGCAGACAAGATTGGTTTAGATTAGGAAGTCAATATCTTTAAATTGGTTATGAGTGATTTAATTAAACATGACATCTTTTTAATTTATTATATGATTTTGTTTAGTTAGGAAGTTAATATATTTGATTTATCTAAATTAGGCATGATTATATTTTATGTTTTATTTAATTGGTAAATGGTTTAATTATTTTATTTAATTCAATTACATTATTTAATTAATATTTAATTTAATTTGGGTGTATTTTAGGGGCTATGGGCGTGTGGGCCTCTCTTGGTGGGCTAGGTGTTGTGTTGGTTTGGTGAGTGGGTTTGGGGCAAGATTAAAAGGTTCTGGGTTTTTTAGGCCAAAGGTGCTTTAAAACGGAGGTCCAACGAGAGAGCTTGACGCTAAACAAGTGAATAAGGATCTAACGAAATACCGATTCCCTTTCGAAGACCGTTTCCCGCAATATCCTTAACTAAAAAGGTAGTGCCTCCAACTGAGACTCATCATCGGGTTTCACATGCAAAAATGCAATGCCTACAGGGAGAAAATTAATCTGGGATTAATTGCGGAGATATTTTATCTGGGATAAAATATCATTTAAAGATAAAGAACGATTAATTTATAATTAATCGATAAAATAATATATTTGATATATTATACGAAATTGGATTTCGACACGGAATTAAAATTAGATTTTAATTCGGGCGAATGAGTTAATTTAGAATTAATTCGTTAGCGACATGAATAGTGATTTCACTAGGCGTAATCATTTTATTACGTCGCAACGGAAAATTCATTAATTTGGAATTAGCGAACCCGAGCCAGGGATTATTTGCGAGCGCATTCACATTTCGAATTCGAGTGTGGCACACAAGTCAAATCAAGCGTCAAATCATTAATCACATCAAACGTCAAATCACATGTCACTTTGACTGATGTGACAATTGATTGATTGATTGATGTGAGTTGATGGAAGTTGATGGCAAGCATTTAATGCTATTTTGGAGCCAAAATTTGTGTGTTGACTTTTGGAAAGCTTTTACACAATTTTTTTGTATATGTTTGTTATTTGATTTTGGAAATCAAATAATCTAATACACAAAAATCTCTCTCTCTCCAAAATTTCATCTCTCTCTCTCGGCCATTTGGCCTCTTTTTCTTCTTCATTGGTTCTGTTTTTACCGTGAGCCAAGGAGAAAATGGGAAGCGAAGTGTTTGATTTTTGTGGCAAAAATCAAGAGAGCTAGCACTCCGAGAGACATGCAAAGGTGATATGGAAGTCCACCCATGAGCATGGAATCATTTGACGAAGCTTGGAGCTTGACGAAGGACCAATAATGGCCGAAAATAATGAGCTGTGATAGTGGACTGCCGTGACCACCAGTGAGCATAATTTGATTTTTGTTCGTTGCCGCGTCGCTCAACTGATCGATGTAAGTATTCTGCAACTTCCTCATATGTATTCACATGTGTTTTCTTGCTTTGTATTTGATCCTCAGGACGTAGAAACTCCAACAATGGTATCAGAGCGATTGCAAAGCATGAAATTTGATTAGGGTTAAAATTGGGTAAAAAATGTGTTGAGCATGATATATGAAATTGGATGATGAATATGTTTAAATGTGTTTTAATTGAGGATTGATTGGATCAATTTGTTGAAAAATTGTTTGGAACATTTTTCCCCCATAATCTTAGCTTGGCCGAGAGGAAGGAAGCCCTAATTGTCTTGGATTTTTGATTTTTTGTTCATTGGATGAATTGGAATCATTCGGGAATGTTGATTTAATGTCGATTGTGGATTAATTGGATTGAAACCGAATCGGACATAAATTGCCCCAATTGTCGAGAATGATATAGCATGTAATTGGGTTTGATTTTTTTTAAAATGTGTTAGACATGTTTTAATGGTAAAGAGCATGATTAATTAGGCTAATTGATGTTTTAGAGATGTTAATTGGGTAATTAATTGTGTAATGCACTTTGAGTAATTAAATTGTGAAATTGGATGTTTGTAATTTAATTATGTTGGGCCTATTTTGTGAAATTGGGCTTAAGTGTTGTAATTGGGCTTGGTTGTACTAAGTTGGGTTTAGGAAAAATTGGTTGGATCCAATTAGGCCCAAAACCGCCTCCATAAAGCCCAAATGCGACTAATGGACCTTTAAAGTTTAATTGGGCCTAATGGGCCTAAATTGATTTCTAGGCTTATGGGGTAATTCCCGGATTGGACTTTGGTTATTCGGTTTGACCCGAGTTGACCAAAAGTCCACGTCTTAAGAAATTAATTAAAAGCCCATTGGACTTTAATTATATTAAAATTGGACGTTAATCGGGCTTTGAGACCTGTAACGATTAAATTTGGAATTTAAGTCGTAAAGGTTCGTGAAATAAAGTGTAATATTTAATTTGGAATTAAATGACGAATTAGCATTAAATAAAAATTGAATTGGATTTAATTATGTAGATTAATTTAATTCGAGAATTCATACTTTGAGTACTTATTCGCAAAACGAGTTTGACTCGCACAAAATCAAATCGTTGTTTGAATATTGGATGGTCATTAATTATCAGATTAATTAATTTGATTAGATTGATTGATAACATGCTTGTGTGAATACATGGTTGCGATGCATGAATAATGTATATAGGATGGATATTAGATGGGTGGGATAATTTTAGAAATTGTTGTAATAAATTTGATTTATTAATTGGACCTGCGTGTCCAGCCTTATTACCTCCTTATTCTTTGTATTCTCTTCTCACATATTCCCCTCAATGTAAATAAGGTTTCTTTAGAAGTGTAGTGTAACGAGTAGAAGTAATACATGTGCTAGCGGGAGAGAGAAAGTGAGAGATTTGATCTAGGATCAATGTGTAAAGTATCCATCCGCATATCATTATTATTTATTTATACGCGCTTTATTATGTATTTAGAATGCATGTTTAAGGGTGTATATGATGATGAGACCTTAACAAAGATAATAAATTGGTTGCCAATTTGCACGCGAAAAACCCTCACAAAATATTAAGCGTTTTTCCTTCCATTGAGTGATTCTTACTCAAGATCCAAGACTGGCATTGGCTTGTTGGCCAAAGTCAAGGCCTTTCCGTCGAGGATGTGTTTGAATCACGAAGGCTTTGTTACATATTGGTGTCTTGTCCAAGTTGTGGTTTGTTGGCTTAAAGTCAAGACCACTTCTTGTCCATCGACATTGATTACGAAGCTTACCATGGTCAATGGGTCGCGTTTAACTGGGATCACTAAGTTTGTTGTGCCAAAGCCAAGGCTTAGTTGATTCAGAGGAAAAAAGTTAGGCAATACATTGGATGTATTGGCATATATAAGATATATGTTTCGGACTTGGATGTCCCCCTACTGGATCTAGGAATTGGATTGGATCCAATTGATCTTAGAGATCTACCTAGTTAATTATCATACAATTTGTTGGCCAAAGTCAAGATTGTGTGATATTTAACGGGATCCTAGCCCGCTAGGAAACACGGTTTCCCGAGTACTCAACAGAGGGTTAGAGGCTCGCCGAAAAATAGTGTGAGTCAAGAATTGAATTTGCAATATTCGTTTAATTACTTGCCATACGCGCTCAATCAAATATCATTCGTCAAATAAATTAAATGTTAGTTGGACTAATATTTAAATTGTTGTTTTAATAAACAGTTGGACTATATTCAAACAAATAAATTATAGTTGATTAAATAGTTGGACTATAATAATCATTATAATAAATAGTACCGAAAATCATTGATTAAATAGTTGCACTATTAAAATCAAGATAAAATTGAAAGATTGACGTTTAAGACATAATCCAAGGGAAAATGTATTTAAATGGCTTAATTTTCAAATTGGGAATAAAGTTTCAGGATGGTCCTCGAAAATAATAAGTTACTTTATTTGATAAAATAACATATTAGGCCTAAGCCAGGAGTTAAGGAAATAGCAGAGCATAATCTTTGGAAGATTTATGTGATGATAACTTTAGTGCTTAATCCATTAAGCTTGCTAATTAGACTCATTAATTTCTTAATCAGAACTAAGGATTAGATCCTTAAAGTATGATAATGATTTTGAAGGATCTTCATAAATCTATACTTAGATTTTAGAAGTACTGAAATTGTAATTGATAACTCTTGGAGAGTTAATGACTATTCTCAAGGAGATAAAGTCAAAATTTGCAATAAGGCAAGTAGCGCAAGGCGCACCTCACTTCGATATTCAGGAAACCCATGGCTTGGCCAAAGGCTTCTGGAATATGGAAAAGGGCAAAGGCAAAATCATTATACTCTTTTGGGAAGATAAAGGACATATCGCAAAATGTCTGTCTAAATTGTGGCAAACGGGATCACGGAAGCGTGACTGCCGTTTGGACAAAGCAGACATGAAGGAATTGAAGACGAGCAAAGCTCTGACTTCAAATATGTTTATCATAAATGAGTTCATTACTGGTATTAAAATTGGATTTTAAATACTTAGTGTGGTACATAAATATATTGATGTTCAGAATCTGTTTTAAACAGGATACTGACTTCAATAGAGATTTATCTGCGAATTGAAAATGGGACGAAAGTCGCTGTTTTAACCGCAGGTACCTAAGTTTAGGAACTACCTTCGGGTGTGTACTTAAATTAGGAAACTGTTATAATGTAACTAGTTTGACTAGATACATTATCTCTATATCAGTGTTTAATCCGTTGTGGATTGACCTTTATATTCTAGAACACTAAAGTGTTTTATTATATAAAGATGATATTGAGATAATCACATTAGATGTGAATAACAGCATTTATATTTTGAATATAAATAAATCTCAAACATATAACATGACAAACAAATAGCTCAAACTAATTTGATCAGATGAAACTTTTGTGGCATTGTTGTCTGGGACACAATCAAATAAGAATCGTATATCCGCACTTTTGAAGAGTGGGTACTAGGACTAATTTGATTCCATCCAAATAAAGTCTACGAATCTAGTTTATTAGGCAAAGTCCCTATAACACCTTTACTTGGTAAAAGTGCAAATGCCACCAATCTGTTAGCCCTAGTTCATAGTGAAGCAAGTGGGCCCATGTCTAGCTAAGCTAGAGATGGATATGGATATTTCGTGACCTATACGGATGTGGCATGGTTATGTGTCTCTTTTGAAACACAAATCAGAAACTTTTAAGTTTTCGACGCGAAATAGACAAACAGATCGGCTAAAGTATTAAATCATCACGGTTAGACCATGATGAAAATACTTAAGCAAAAAGTTTCTAATATACTTGAAAGAGTATAGTATTCTTTCAATTTGGACTCCTCTCGGAACACGTCAATTTGACGGTGTGTCCGAACTGAGTAACCAAATTTTGTTGGACATGATAAAGGTTAATCATGAGTCGCTCTGAGCTACCATTTCCTTCAACGGATATACATAAACAGTGCAAAACTTATTTTGAATAAGGTTCCATAAAAGTCTGTTTGACAGATATCATATTAGATATGAACAGGAAAGAAACTGGGTTTCTCATTCCTGAATATTTGGGTATGCTGGGCATATGTTTGGATGATACCAAACTAAAACCCAAATTGGATAAGTGCCAATTGTAGGTTATCCAAGGGAAACCATAAGTATAGTGTTTATACATCTCACAAAAGAAAAATTAGATTGTTGCTCACCATGCGGTTTTCCTATGAGAAATACTGATATGCAGTGGTAAGTGGGAGGATAGTAAAACTCAATGAAAATCAGAGTAATACTATTCAAGACACCGATTCCTAATGGAACACTAATAGTTCATCAAGGATGAAACTATACCAGTAATCTTAGAATACACAAGAACCATGTAAGTCGGAGAGAGTCAGAAAACAACATGGGGTATGGGTTTCTGATCTCACCTCATAAAGATGTCAATCTTATTGAGGTATACCAACTGACTACGTATGAGGAAGTGATACGAGGTATCGAATCCCTATTATGGCAAAGTGCCATGAATCCGAAATGGATTCCATGTATATCAACTATGTTTAGATACTAGTTATGTACCGCAAGGCATTGTGCCTATTGGTACTATATAAGTCTTCAAGGAAGAGATACATGGAAGGCAACATACCAACTGTAGGACACAGAACTTGACGGCGCTGTTCTAGGCTCGCAGTCCATTTTGGAGTACGGAATAGTCCGCAGAGGAACTAAACCGGAGACATAATATGGAGTCGCCACCCAGTGTGAACTGGGACAAATATTTAAGGCCGCACTCTGTTAGACATTATGACCCATAGCGTCACTGTTTTGTAAATGATATTGTATTATTGTACAAAATTAACTATGTGATAATGAAATTTCCTTTTGCCGTTTTGTAAATTATTTACTTTGATATATTAATGGTTAAAGTCCATATGATTAGTTTTGTATTGAGATGATATGAGACAGTATCAATATTAAAAGGTTTAATCATTAAATATCCCTAGTCGGAGTATTATCAAGATCGGACATCGATAATGCGGAATAGACTAGTATTGCACTTGTGCGAGTTGTGATGGCACAACGGCATAGTTCTCATATATTTAAGTATTGGATACTTATGCAAGTGCAATAGGAGGTTGTGTTTTACCGATGGTATGGAAAACAGCTTCGCTCTGGATAGACCCCGCGGAATCCCATTGGTAATATGTATGCGTGTCTATGGGAGGCCGCATCAGGGTAGGTGTATATGGTCTTAACCTGACACTTGCATCGCTAGTACTTGCGACAATCGGTAAACTTTGGTTTTGGTGGTTCGGGGCTTAACCGGTTCTGTGTACGCCTCTTCTGGGTTTATCGAGAATCGTAGTGTACTGGATGTGATGTCAAGATGGAAGTATCACTTCAGACATATGGAGATGATGATCACGCTGGATACAGAACTAGTACTCTATAAAAGGTTGCAACCGTCGGGACAATATGACCAGGTCAGGATTGTCCGATTTAAAGAGACTAGTTGTTTGATGTCCGATATATGTTTCGTACGGGGCAGACACATTTCCAGCCCCAGGCCTAACATGTGATCGTCCGATACTGGATCGATGTACGCGATACTACGGTATACTACGCTTGATAAAGATATAATATTCCAATAAGAATATTTCTGGAGAATTGGGTAGGCATGGAATTTTGCTAGAAGCCAACCTTGTCTTGTAAATCGGTAAAAACGTAGTACGAGGTACGTATGTGTTCGGATTATCCAACGACAGTATTTACTGCCGACATATCCGGAGATCTCTTGGGTGGCTTCCTGAAGATTCACCTATGATTTTTGATTCGAACTTTGTTAATCTTGGATTAATTACGGAGAAACTTTATCTTGGATAAAATGCCTAATTAGGAGAGAGAACGATTAATTTGGAATTAATCGATAAAATAATATATTCGATATATTAAACGAAATTAGATTTTGGCGCGGAATTAAAATCGGATTTTAATTCGGGCAAACGAATTAATTTAGAATTAATTCGTTAGCGATGTGAATAGTAATTTCGCTAGGCATAATTATTTAATTTACGTCGCGACGGAAATTCGTTAATTCGGAATTAGCGAAACCGAGCCCGAAAGTGTTTGCGGACACATTCGTATTTTGAAACGAGTGGGACCCGCAAATCACATCGCGAAGTCTCATCACTTGACACGACTAGTTGATGGATGTATCTAGTCACCTTTATTGGATGATACATTGTCACTATTCTCAATGTAAGTAGGTGAGGCCATTTAATGCCTTTTTGGGAGGCAAAACGTTTTCACACGTTTTTGGAGGGATATTTACCAAATATTTTTTGGTAAATGTTATCTCATCATCATTCACGGTTTTTAAAACCAAAAGCCTCTCTCCCTCTTCTTCTTCTTGCTCACGCCGTGAGCTTCAACAAGGCAAAGAAAAATTGTTTTTCATTTCTCCATTTTGCTAGCACAATGAAGGATCAAAGGAGGTGATATGGAAACAACCTTGGAGCTTGGAACACTTGAAGACTTGAAGCTTCTCTCCCTTTATGCTCTTGGCCGAAAGTTTCCACCTTGAAGACTCAAGGATTTTCTTCATCATTTTCGTCACAAGCTTTGTAAGTATGATTCCGCCATGCTTCAAGCTTTGCATGTATAAATCGTGTGTTTCATTGGCTTATACTTTCTTTGGGACTAATAATAGAAACCTACAATGGTATCATGGAGCCATGTTTAAGCATGAAATACATTAGGGTTAATTTGGGGAAAATTGATTGAAGCATGTTCTTGTGAAATTTGATGATAAAGTATGCTTATATGTATGTAATATGATATTATACATGATCAATTTTGAGAAAAATGCATTGGATGATTTTTCCCCAAAATGGTTGCTTTGACCGAATGTGGAGGTCCTTCCACTGGATTGTAATTTTTTCATGCACAAGTTCATTAGATGACTTAAGTATGATTATATGTATGAAATATGATATTATACATGATCAATTTTGAGAAAAATGCATTGGATGATTTTTCCCCAAAATGGTTGCTTTGACCGAATGTGGAGGTCCTTCCACTGGATTGTAATTTTTTCATGCACAAGTTCATTAGATGACTTAAGTATGATTATATGTATGAAATATGATGTTATACATGATCAATTTTGAGAAAAATGCATTGGATGATTTTTTCCCCAAAATTGTTGCTTTGACCGAAAATGAAGGTCCTTGCACTGGATTGTAATTTTCTGTTTACAAGTTCATTAGATGACATAAAACGTATACGGGACTTAGATTAGTGATTCAATCGGATTGAAAAACAAATCGAACAAAAAATCCCTCTTGGCCGAATGCAATATGGCATGTTTAAGGACTTGATTTTTTGTTCAATAAATGTTGGACATGTGTTTTGAACAAGTGATGATTAATAAATTAAATTGGTGTTTTTTGAAATATTTGGTTTAATGAATTAATCATGGATTTACACTTTAATTAATTGAATTTTAAAATTTGGAATATTAAAATTTAATTAATGGGCTTAATTGTAAAATTGGGCTTGTATTATTACATTTGGGCATAATGGGCTTGGTTGGGCCAAGTAGATTTGGGCCAAAAGGATTGGATCCAATTTGGGCTTAAATCACTCCATTAAGTCCAAATATAGTAAAATGGGCTTTAATGTTTAATTGGGCCTTATGGGCTTGAAATTGATTTTATGGCACTTGAGGGTGATTCCTTATTTGGGCTTGGTAATTGGGTTTGACCCACATTGACCAAAACCCAAGCCTTAATAAATCAATTGAAAGCCCATCGGACTTTAATTAAACAAACATTGGATGTTAGTTGGGCTTGGAGACCCAATTAGATTAGATTTAGAATCTAAGTCTTTAAAGCACATTAAAAGTGTAAACATTTAATTTAGAATTAAATAAATTGAATTAGTATTGAATACGACTTAAATTGGATTTAACGGGTAGTTCGATATAATTCGTGAATTCGTACCTTATGTACTTATTCTCAAACGAGTTGGACTCGCGCAAAATCAAACCGTTGTTTGAACATTGGATGATCACTTAAACAAAGACTAATTAATTGGATTTGATTGGTTGTATAGCATGTCTTGATTGTATATATATGTATGTGATGAATGAATAGTGTATATCGGATGGATATTAGAAGAGAAAGGGTAATTTTAGAAATTATTGTAAATTTAGAATTTATAAATTGGACCTGCGTGTCCAGCCTTATCTCTTTTATCTCTTTGTATTCTCTTCTCACCTAATTCCCCTCAATGTAAATGAGGTTTCTCTTATTGTATTATGTAATTGGGTAGAAGTAGTATAATGCTAATTGGGAGAGGAAAGGGAGTGATTTGTTCTAGGAACAAGTTGTTTTATATATCCATCCGTATATCACTATTAATTTACTTTACGCACTTTATGATGTTTTAGAAGCATGCTTAAGGGTGTATGATGATGAGACCTAACAAAGATAATAAATTGGTTGCCAATTACGCAAAAATCCCTCAATTTATATTAAACGATTATCCTTCCATTGAATGATTCTTGTTCAAGATCCAAATTGGCATTGGTTTGTTGGCAAAGTCAAGACTTTTGTCAATTGAGGATGTACTTGAATCATGAGAGTTTTGTTCCACATCGGTGTCTTGTCCAAGTTGTGATTTGTTGGCCAAAGTCAAGATCACTTCTTGTCCAACGACATTGATTACGAAACTTTCCTTGTCAATGGGTCCCGCTTTAAAGCATGATTTGTTGGCCAAAGTCAAGATCACTTCTTGGCGTGAAGGATTGTCCGATTTAAAGAGACTAGTTGTTTGATGTCCGATATATGTTTCGTACCGGGCAGACACATTTCCAGCCCCAGGCCTAACATGTGATCGTCCGATACTGGATCGATGTACGCGATACTACGGTATACTACGCTTGATAAAGATATAATATTCCAATAAGAATATTTCTAGAGAATTGGGTAGGCATGGCGCTTTGCTAGAAGCCATCCTTGTCTTGTAAATCGGTAAAAACATAGTACGAGGTACGTACGTGTTCGAATTATCCAACGACCGTATTTACTGCCGACATATCCGGAGATCTCTTGGGTCGCTTCCTGAAGATTCACCTATGATGTTTGATTCGAACTTTATTAATCTTGGATTAATTATGGAGAAACTTTATCTTGGATAAAATGCCTAATTAGGAGAGAGAACGATTAATCTGGAATTAATCGATAAAATAATATATTCGATATATTAAACGAAATTAGATTTCGGCGCGGAATTAAAATCGGATTTTAATTCGGGCAAACGAATTAATTTAGAATTAATTCGTTAGCGATGTGAATAGTAATTTCGCTAGGCATAATTATTTAATTTACGTCGCGACGGAAATTCGTTATTTCGGAATTAGCGAAATCGAGCCCGAAAGTGTTTGCGGACACATTCGTATTTTGAAACGAGTGGGACCCGCAAATCACATCGCGAAGTCTCATCACTTGACACGACTAGTTGATGGATGTATCTAGTCACCTTTATTGGATGATACATTGTCATTATTCTCAATGTAAGTAGGTGAGGCCATTTAATGCCTTTTTGGGAGGCAAAACGTTTTCACGTTTTTGGAGGGATATTTACCAAATATTTTTTGGTAAATGTTATCTCATCATTCACGGTTTTTAAAACCAAAAGCCTCTCTCCCTCTTCTTCTTCTTGCTCACGCCGTGAGCTTCAACAAGGCAAAGAAAAATTGTTTTTCATTTCTCCATTTTGCTAGCACAATGAAGGATCAAAGGAGGTGATAGGGAAACAACCTTGGAGCTTGGAACACTTGAAGACTTGAAGCTTCTCTCCCTTTATGCTCTTGGCCGAAAGTTTCCACCTTGAAGACTCAAGGATTTTCTTCATCATTTTTCGTCACAAGCTTTGTAAGTATGATTCCGCCATGCTTCAAGCTTTGCATGTATAAATCGTGTGTTTCATTGGCTTATACTTTCTTTGGGACTAATAATAGAAACCTACACACTCACCCCTCGCAAGGGAAGACCTCAAACCGTTGGGTTCGGAATGGTCCCTTACTTATGTCACTTGTGATGATATGATTTGTGCAATAAACTAACCAAATCTATTCAACATTCATGCTCAAGGGTAATCTACGTCTAGTATGCATTCATCAAAATAACTCCTAATCTAAGTTTGCATGCTCGAAAATAAGTCTTTAAACGGCAAACACACAATATCACACAATGAGCACATTGAGCCATTAAACCAAAATAAACAAATAACTATTTAAACATAATTATACTAAACTAACAAATACCATGCATAAGATAACGTAATCATGCTTTGAAAATAAATAACAAACTAAGCTAAATCATGCTTTAATAATAAATAACCTACGAACTACGACATGCTCAAACACGAGTTGGATGAGATGAAATACGTGTCTCTTAAGTGGTACGTGGTGTTGTATCCCGAGTACAAACCGCACTACCGTCCATTCGGATTCGGCTATGGAATTTACGTCAGAGTTTTCATCCTATATACCACAAAAGGGAACACATATTCCGCTCATCCAACAATCATATCATGCCTCAAACGACTCTCATGCGATAATATTTCTAAAATAAATAAAATAAACGAAAGATAAAAAAGTAAAAAGGTGCCCTCAGGTCTAACCTCTTTTGTCGTCTCAAGAAAGGGCGTTACACGTCCGTTGGAAGGGTGGATGATCCGTAACTCTTCCGGTTCACTAACTCAATGTCTTTCCTCACTTTTTCACTGTTCGGGCTGCTGTTTTCATTCCATTTCGCTGCTGTTTTGCTGCTTTTTTTAGGCCACTGTTTTTGTTGTTTTAGGAGACAGTTTGTGCAGTTTTGGAGGGAAAATGGCTGCTGTTTTTAGGCGTTTTTAAGGGGGGGTTTTATGCAGTTTTTCGTTGCAGTTTCAGGGTGTTTTCTGGGCTATTTTGAGGGCTGTTTTACGTAAATTAGGGGCTGCAGTGCAGGGATGTTTGGAAGTGGTTTGTGCGTGAAATTAGGCTGCTTAATGGAAGTTGTGGCGTTGATTATCTTAAAGGGCAGGGAGCTTACGTGAGATAAGGGGCTGGTGCTGATACGTAAATTGGTGAAGGGCTTGCGTGCATGGGGCTTGAGTATAGTGGCGTGAAGGTTGGCTTTGCGTGCGTGGGGCTTGGGGTTGATGCGTGAATGTGACGTGAAGGTTGGCTTTTGTGTTATGAGGGCTGATGACGTGAGTGGCTTGGCTAGGCGTGTGTGTAGTGGGCAAGGGCTGTTACGTGGCTTAGTTGGCTACTTGAAGGGCTTGTTACGTGGCTGTGGTTTGAGCTGTTTGTGAGTGCTGTTGGTTGCTTGAAGGGCTCGTTGAAGGTCAGTTTATGTGTGGGTTTAGGGGCAGTTTTGACGTGTATTCGAAGCAGTTTCTCTGGTTGGTGATTTGCGGCAATATGGAGGAATTGTTTGGTGGTATTTTGCGGCAATGGGTGAAGGGTTTTTTGGTGGATGCTTCTTCAAGGCAATGGGAGGTCTTTGGGCGTGAGTTGCTAGGGAGTTTTTGGTGTGTTTTCTGTGAGATTCGGCCAGGGTTGAATGTGTGGGTTAAAGGTTCTCTTTATAGGCCAAGTGAGGGGGTTTTCCTTGTTGGAGAAAGAATAGGATTTGTGTATTAATTTGGAGATATTTTTAAATAAAATGTGATAAGGGAAATCTTTAATTAAGGGAAGTGATTTGATTTATTCTTTTTAGTTAAGGATATGATTTATTTAAATTGGTAGGTGATTTAATTAAATTATGAATTTATTTTATTTTAATTTAATTTGTGTTTTATTTAATTTGGAATGTGATTTATTTAGTTTAGGAAAAGGATTAAATTTAATTTAGGAAGGTGATTTAATTTTAATTTAATTTAAGTTTAATTTAACTGATTTTAATTTAATTTGTGACATGTATTTTAAATGTTTTAATTATTTTGGATTGGGTTTGGTGTATGTTTTAAAACGGGGATTTAGGCTAAGGTTGTGCTTTGAAACGGAGGTCCAACAAGCGAGTACGAAGCTCATCCAACGAGTTAAATCCATCCAAGTATCAATTCTTGACCTTTTCCCTTCCAACGTCCGTTTCCCGCGGCTTTCGTAACTAAAGAGGTAGTGTCTCCATACGAGACTCATCATCGGGACTTACATGCAAAAATGTAGTGCCTACAGTCGCCCCCACTTTTGTGGGACTTGTGCAGTGTGTGACAATTACAATCCTATCAAAGTATGTGCAATGCATTTTCACTTACTTGGCTCGCCAGTTGTCACCTCGTTTTGCTTGTTGCTCCGAACTGAATTTGATGTTGTGCCATTCCTGGCGTGCTAAACCCCGTACCTAGGGTGTCGCGGTAGTCCACAATACTTGATGATAGTCCATGGTAGTCCATAACTCTTCACAATAGTCCACGGTAGTCCACGGTAGTCCACAACTCTTCACGATAGTCCACGGTAGTCCACAACTCTTCACGATAGTCCACGGTAGTCCACGGTAGTCCACAACTCTTCACGATAGTCCACGGTAGTCCATGGTAGTCAACAACTCTTCACGATAGTCCACTGTAGTCCATGGTAGTCCACAACTCTTCACGATAGTCCACGGTAGTCCACAACTCTCCACGATAGTCCACGGTAGTCCACTACTCTTCACGATAGTCCACGGTAGTCCACATAGTCCATAATACTCCATGATAGTCCATGGTAGTCCACGGTAGTCCTCGGTAGTCCACATAATCCACATAGTCCACGGTAGTCCTCGGTAGTCCACGCAATCCACATAGTCCACGGTAGTCCACGCAATCCTCATAGTCCACGGTAGTCCATGGTAGTCCTCAGTAGACCACATAATCCATATAGTCCACGGTAGTTCTCGGTAGTCCACACAATCCTTATAGTCTATATAGTCCACGGTAGTCCTCGGTAGTCCACATAATCCACATAGTCCACGGTAGTCCACATAATCCTCATAGTCTACATAGTCCATGGTAGTCCACGGTAGTCCACATAATCCATATAGTCCACGGTAGTCCTCGGTAGTCCTCGGTAGTCCACATAATCCACATAGTCCACGGTAGTCCTCGGTAGTCCTTGGTAGTCCACATAATCCATATAGTCCACGGTAGTCCTCGGTAGTCCACACAATCCTCATAGTCCACAAAGTCCACGTGCCGTACCTGGAGTGCTAAACCCCGTACCTAGGGTGTCGCGGTAGTCCACAATGTCGTATCTGGCATGCTAAACCCTGTACCTAGGGTGTCGCGGTAGTCCACAATGCCATACCTGGCGTGCTAAACCCCGTACATAGGGTGTCGCGGTTATGTCTCCATACCTAGAGTGTCACAGTAATTTCTCCATACCCGGAGTGCCTTACCTGGCAAAACTGATTTGATTTCTCCATACCCGGAGTTCCGTACCTGGCCAATCTGATCTGATGTCTCCATAACCGGAGTACCGTACGCGGCCAATCTGATACTGATGTCTCCATAACCGGAGTGACGTACTTGGCCAAACTGATGCTGATGTCTCCATACCCAGAGTGCCGTACCTGGCCAAACCGATATGATATCTCCATACCCGGAGTGCCGTACCCGGCCAAACTGATACTGATGTCTCCATACCCGGAGTGCCATACCCGGAAAAACTAATACTAATGCTGATGTATCTCCATACCCGGAGTGCTGATGATGCAATGTCTCCATACCCGGAGTACTGATGATGTGTGTCTCCATACCCGGAGTACTGATGATGTGTGTCTCCATACCGATATAGGCCTCACCCTCATGCTGATACTGATGTGGGCCTCACCCCAAACTGATACTGATATGGGCCTCGCCCCCAGACTGACACTGATGTGGGCCTCGCCCTCAGACTGATAGTGATGTGGGCCTCGCCCCCAGACTGATACTGATATGGGCCTCGCCCCCGGAGTGCCATACCCGGAAAGACTAATACTGATAATGATGTGGGCCTCGCCCGCAAGACTGACACTAGAGATTTGGGTCTCGCCCCCAGAGTGCCATACCTGGCAAGACTGATACTGGTAATTTGTTGGTTCGTTCTTGAACCATGCTGTGAGGTGGTCAATTCTTGAACCTTGCTCCATTCTCGGAGTGCCATTCTCGGTTTGTTCATTCCCGAACCATACTACATTCTCGGAGTGCCCTTCCCGGCTTGTTCATTCTCGAACTGTGCTCTATTCTCGGATTGTCATTCTCGGCTTGTTCTTTCTCGAACCTGTGTTCCATTCTCGGAGTTCCATTCCCGACTTGTTCATTCCCGAACTGTATTCCATTCTCGGATTGCCATTCTCAACTTGTTCATTCTCGAACTCTACTCCATTCTCGGATTACCATTCTCGGCTAAACTGATACTGATGCTGATGTGGACCTCGGCCCCCCCCGGACTCATCCCCAGAACTGAAATTGATATGGGCCTCAACCCTGGGATTCCTTCCTGGATTCACTCCAAAACTCTTACAATGTAGGCCTCGACCCTAGGATTCATTCCAAATTTCTGCTAATGTGGTCCTCGACCCTAGGATTCATTCCCGGATTCAAACTCATAAAGGCCTCCACCCTCAGATTACTACCTGAATCTTAACACCGATATGGTCCTCAGCCCTAGGATTACTACCCGAATCAAATATTATGCTTTTGATGTTTCTGATAGGCTCGTCTTTGCCGCTTCTCTTTTCTGTCTTCCAAACCTGTGAACACAAAACAAAACAAACATAAAAAAGAATGCAAAAATACGTTACGTGTAGGCATGCATGCATGAATGAATTTCCTATTCCGTTAGGTTAGGTCTTCCGCCAGTTCTCCAGGTGATTGCTCAGTCTTCTCTCTGGTCTCATGACTTAATATCTTGTTATGTCCCTGATTCACGATGTGGTAGACTAGTCGGCCCCAGTCTTGGTTTAGCTTTCTGCTCTCCGTTGTTTGTACTTGGTCGAGATGAACCACATGGTGGGGCCTTCCATATCATCATACTATATTACATACTAAGAAATAGTCCCAGTAGTTATACATATCATTGTCCTCAAAGAATGCTCAGTAATGAAACTAGAGAACCTTCAAAACACCCAACGTAACTCAAATCAAAGTCTTTGGATAAATGATCTAAGCCAGACTCAAAGTGTGTGTGTGCAAAGGTTCTTTCACAGCTTAATCCTCAGGTATGCTAACTCGATGATTTCGTTTCAAAAATTGGGATCGATGGGTCAAACCAACCTAGATGTCTCAGTTAGGCTCTGCAATTGATTTTTCGTGCTCAATGTGGTATGGTTTTATCTTTCTTTTCCTTTGTCTCTTTTTTTTTCTTTTCATTTTGAACTTCATTTTTTTTGTTTTTTTTTTCAACACACCTACCCCTTAAGGTAGCATTTCTCCTCATGGTGGTCCTAATACTCGCCCATGGGTAGCTTCACGCTTATCGGTTATATGTGGTTCAATTCTTTTCTTTAGAGACTTTTCTTTCATTTTCAACAATAACACACATCATAACATAAGCAAATCAAGATAGACATCTAAGCAAACGGTCATTCACTAACCTACAATTTCTTCAACTAGTCACCTTGCTAACTACTCAGGTTTTCCCTGCTAAGAACCTATAATTAAGTACTCAAAGTATCAGATAAAAGCACGTCAAGGGTTTGTCGTTTCTAAGGTTTCACCCTAAAGCAATCAATTTCATCATCGGACTTATGTCTAACTATCAAGGACAAACAATTTTCTTTTCTTCTTTTTTTCTTCTTCTTTTTTTTATCTTTTTCTTTATTTCTTTTTTTTTTTTTGGCCCACCATGGTCTTTCTATCATTGCCGTAAAATTTTCTGTTTCTCGACTTCCTTTTCTCGATATCCATGTTTGCTAAACTCTTTTTGACAAACCTTTTTTCTTCTCTAACCCAACGGATATCTATGATGGCTTTTACGACACGGGGTTAACATGATGCATGTATGCATGAGGTGCATGCGATGTATGACATATAATATGCATGTGGTTATCAAAAGCATAAAGGGGCAACTTCTGTAGGATATACAACTATAGTTCTCATGTGGGTTTACGGGAGTGCGGACAAAGGCTCTCGTTGACGAAGGATTACCCACAACTAGGACTCCCCACTCAAGGGTTCAAGCGACCAAGTGAGCGTACCTTTTTTATACCTTACGGTACGTGCCAACGAGTTACGGTGTGTGACTAACTGTCGAATGGATTCCCCATTGTAGATTCCCCAGAGAGAGGGTGGAGCGAACTCTCTTAAATACCCAAGTCTCTTAGGCTCTTATCGCCTTGGTGACAGGAATAAACAACGAGTCTTCCAAACTAGTCTATCACAACGAGCTACGGGTAATGATTATCTCAGTGCCTTCACAACTTTTCCTTATAGAAAAGGTAGGGAAATAAGAATACACCAACATCACCTAGCCTAAACAATGCCTTTGGTTAAACTCCCTTAACCCACTATAGACACGGTCAACTAAAGTAGAAACCATAAACATCACAAGACATGATTTCGGGGCCGATTCTCTATCCTAGTGTAGTCGTCAGACTATAAGACACAAAACTTGACGACGTTGTTCTAGGCTCGCAGCCCAGTTGGGAGTACGGAGTAGTCCGCGGAGGAACTAAACCGGAGACATAACATGGAGTCGCCACCCAGTGTGAACTGGGACAAAGATTTAAGGCCGCACTCACCCCTCGCAAGGGAAGACCTCAAACCGTTGGGTTTGGAATGGTCCCTTACTTATGTCACTTGTGATGATATGATTTGTGCAATAAACTAACCGAATCTATTCAACATTCATGCTCAATGGTAATCTACGTCTTGTATGCATTCATCAAAATAACTCCTAATCTAAGTTTGCATGCTCGAAAATAAGTCTTTAAACGACAAACACACAATATCACACAATGAGCACATTGAGCCATTAAACCAAAATAAACAAATAATTATTTAAACATAATCATAGACTAAACAAAATACCATGTATAAGATAACGTAATCATGCTTTGAAAATAAATAACAAACTAAGCTGAATCATGCTTTAATAATAAATAACCTACGAGCTACGACATGCTCAAACACGAGTTTTGATGAGACGAAATACGTGTCTCTTAAGTGGTACGTGGCGTTGTATCCCGAGTACAAATTGTACTACCGTCCATTCGGATTCGGCTACAGAATTTACGTCCGGGTTTCTATCCTATATACCACAAAAGGGAACACATATTCCGCTCATCCAACAATCACATCATGCCTCAAACGACTCTCATGCGATAATATTTCTAAAATAAATGAAAGATAAAAAAAGTAAAAAGGTGACCTCAGGTCTAACCTCTTTGTCGTCTCAAGAAAGGGCGTTACACGTCCGTTGGAAGGGTTGATGATCCGCAACTCTTCCGGTTCACTAACTCAACGTCTTCCTAGCTGTTCACTGTTCGGGATGCTGTTTTCACTATGTTTCGCTGCTGTTTTACTGCTATTTTTAGGCCACTATTTTTGTTGTTTTAGGAGACAGTTTGTGCGGTTTTGGAGGGCAAAGGGCTGCTATTTTTAGGCGTTTTTAAGGGGGGGTTTTATGCAGTTTTTTGGTGCAGTTTCAGGGTGTTTTTTGGGCTATTTTGAGGGCTGTTTTGCGTAAATTAGGGGCTGCAGTGCAGGGCTGTTTGGAAGTGGTTTGCGTATGAAATTGGGCTGCTTAATGGAAGGTGTGGCGTTTATTATGTTAAAGGGCATGGAGCTTACGTGCGACAAGGGGCTGGTGCTGATGCGTGGGGCTTGAGTATAGTGGCATGAAGGTTGGCTTTGCGTGCGTGGGGCTTGAGTATAGTGGCGTGAAGGTTGGCTTTGCGTGCGTGGGGCTTGGGGTTGTTGCGTGAATGTGACGTGAAGTTTGGCTTTTGTGTTTGTTGGATAATATGACCCATAGCGTCACTATTTGTACAGATCACGGTGTTGTTGTACAAATTAACTATGTGACAAGGAAATTGCACTCTCATCATTTGTGATTAGATCACCATATATGTATAAATGAAGAGAGGTCCATATGATTAGTTCCTGGATTGAGATGATATGAGACAGTATCAGTCCACGAAGGATTAATCATTAAATATCCCTAGCCGGAGTATTATCGAGACAGGACATCGATAATGCGGAATAGGCTAGTATTGGACTTGTGCGCGTTGTGAGGGCACACCGGCATAGTTCTCATATATTAAGTATTGGATACTTATGCAAGTGCGATAGGAGGTCGTGTTTCACCGATGGTATGGGAAACAGCTTCGCTCTGGATAGACCCCTCGGAATCCCATTGGTATTATGACTATGTGTCTATGGGAGGCCGAAATCAAGGTAGGTGTGTATAGTGTTAACCTGAGACTTACATCGCTAATACTTGCGATAATCGGTAGACTTTGGTCTTGGTGGTACAGGGCTTTAACCGGCTCTGCGTACACCGCTTCTAGGTTTATCAGAGAGTCGTAGTGTATTGGGTGTGATGTCGAGACGGAAGTATCACTTCAGTTATAGTGGAGATGATGTCACGCAGGATACGGTATTAGTGCTCTTAAGTGCTGGTCGGCCATCGAGATATTATGACAAGGTCATGTATATCCGATTATAGAGACTAGTTACCAGACATCCGACATGTGCTTCGGACGGGGCTGACACTTATCCAGCCCCAGCCCTAGCACGTGACTATCCGATACTGGGCTGATATACACAATACTACGGTATACTACGCTTGATACAGATCTATATATTCCTGTAAGAATATTTCTGGAGAATTGGGTAGGCATGGCGCTTTGCTAGAAGCCAACCTTGTCTTGTAAATCGATATAAACGTAGTACGAGGTGCTTACGTGTTCGGATAATCCGACGACCGTATTTACTGCCAACATATCCGGAGATCTCATGGGTCGCTTCCTGAAGATTCACCGATGATGTATAACTCGCACTTTAATTAATCTAGGATTAATTAGAAGAGAGAGAAAATTAATCTGGGATTAATTGCGGAGATATTTTATCTGGGATAAAATTTAATTAAAGAGAGAGAACGATTAATTTGGAATTAATCGATAAATAATATATTCGATATATTATAAGAATTGGATTTCGACGCGGAATTAAAATTAGATTTTAATTTGGGTGAACGAATTAATTTAGAATTAATTCGTTAGCGACGTGAATAGTGATTTCGCTAGGCGTAATCATTTAATTACGACGCGACGGAAAATTCGTTAATTTGGAATTAGCGAACCCGAGCCCGAGAGTGATTGCGAGTGCATTCGCATTTCGAATTCGAGTGCGGCACGCAAGTCACATCAAGCGTCAAATCACTAGTCGCGTCAATTGTCAAATCAATTGTCACTTTGAGTGATGTGACTTGACAACATGTCACTTTATTAAAGTGATGTGATGTGACTTAAAGTAAAAGTAAAAGTGATGGGTAAAAGGTGAAAAGCATTGATTTTTTTTGCCTTTTGACTTAATGGAATATGAAAAGGTTTGGTATATATATTTATTTATTTTTGGAAAATAAATGAATAATATATATTACATTTTTTCTTTTTCCTCACCAAAAAACATTCGGTCTTCTCTCTCTCTCTCTGATGAATAGTACACGGTTTTAGGCTTTTGGAGCCAAAACCTTATCTCTCTCTCACGGTCTCTCTCAAGACCGATTCTTCATCTTTTTCTTCTGGTTTTGACCGAGCAAATGGAGAAGCAAGGAAGATGAACAAGTGCTAGCACACCTTGGGTTATACATAGGTGATAGGGAAACGAATTTGTGAGCATGGAAAAGCTTGAAGCTTGGAGCTTCAATGGTGACATCCATGGCCGAATGAACAAGGAGGAAGACACCCACCCACCGTGCAGCCCCTACCATTCGCAGCTCACTGCCAGGGAGCAACATGCAGTGCGTTTTTTGGTCTTTGTTTCATTTCATCAAAACCCATCAATGTGAGTATGAATTCCGCCTTACTCCTTGGTTGTATTCTATTCGTTTTTATGCATGATTTATGATCTTGGGACTTGATTGAAACTCCTACATGGTATCTTGAGCTATTGGTTGCATAAAACGATTTAGGGTTATTGAGCAAAATTTGGGGCTTTTTGATTTAAGCATGATTTTGACAAATTGTTTGTTTAAGAATGCTTGTATATGATTAAATTAGAGTTATATGTAATCAATTTGAAGAAAATTGATTGGATTGATTTTCCCCAATTTGCTTATTGTTGGCCAAAACTTTAATTTGGGTAAACTCAATTTGAGCATCAAATGATTAAATTGTTTAGTATAGTATGCTTGAATGAGGTTCAATTGATGTTGTGTATAGTCAATTTCATGAAATTTGGTTGGATCCATTTTCCCCCAAATTGTGGCATGACAAATTTGGTAAACTTGATTTTGAGCATGTTTAATGAAATTGGATGATTTAGAATGCTTGAATGTTGTTTAATTGATGATTGATTAGATCAATTTGATGAA
>SKCR01007894.1:0-24455 GCA_019454045.1 Zanthoxylum bungeanum | reverse complement strand
ATTGGATCCCATCCAATTCCTAGATCCAGTAGGTGGACATCCAAGTCTGAAACATATATCTTATATATGCCAATATATCAAATATATTACCTAACCTTTTTCCTCTGAATCAACTAAGCCTTGGCTTTGGCACCAAACAAACTTAATGATCCCAGTTAAGCGGAACCCATGACATGGAAAGCTTCCTAATCAATGTCGATGGACAAGAAGTGATCTTGACTTTGGCCAACAAATCACGACTTGGACAGACACCGATATGGAACAAAACTCTCATGATTCAAACACATCCGCAATTGACAAAGGTCTTGACTTTGGCCAACAAACCAATGCCAACTTTGGATCTTGAGTAAGAATCACTCAACGGAAGGAAAAACGCTTAATATGTTTGAGGGGTTTTTTGAGTGCAAATTGGCAACCAATTTATTATCTTTGTTAAGGTCTCATCATCATACACCATTAAACATGCATTCTAAATACATAATAAAGCGCGTAAAATAAATAAATTAATAATGATATACGGATGGATTATGTCAGAAATTGTTCCTAGAACAAATCACTCCATTTCCTTCCCCGGCTAGAACTATTCTAAACTTCTACCCAATTACAAAATACAACAAAGAAACCTCATTTACATTGAGGGGAATAGGTGAGAAGAGAAATACAATGAGAGAGGAGATAAAAGGCTGGACACGTAGGTCCAATTTAATAAATTCTAAATTATTACAACAATTTCCAAAACTGCCATTGCTCTTCTAATATCCATCCGATATACATTATTCATACAACACATTCATGTAATCTACAAATCATGTTATTCAATCAATCTAATCCAGTAATTAATCTTAATTTGAATTAATGATCACCAATGTTCAAACAACGATTTGATTTGCACGAGTCCAACTCGTTTAAGAATAAATACTTAAAGTACGTATTCTTGAATTATATTGAACCACAACTTTAAATACAATTTATTGTATTCAATACTAATTCCCATTAATTCCAAATTAAATATTTACACTTATTTATTTGCCTTAAAGACTTGGATTCCAAATCCAATCTTAATGGGTCTCAAAGCCCAATAACATCCAATGTCATATTAAAGTCCAATGGGTTTTAATTAATTCTTAAGGCATGGGCTTTGGCCATAATGGATCAAACCCAAAATGCCAAGGCCCAATAGGAATCACCCTATTGCCAACAAATCAATTTAGGCCCATTAGGCCCATTAAATTCTTTAAAGGGGTCAAGTGATGTATTTGGACTTTATGGAATTGGTTTTGGGCCCAATGGATCCAATCCAAAAGTCCAAAACCAAACTTGGTCAAAAACAAGCCCATTAAGCCCAAAGACACACTTTTAGCCAAATTAAATTATAAAGGCTTATTAACATAATTATAATATTCCAATATCACAATATTTTAATTAAAGTGTATTAGCCATGATTAATTAATTAAACTCAATATTTCAAAAATACCAATTAACTTAATTAATCATGCTTAATCCATCAATTTATGCTCAACACAAATTGAATCCAAAACACATCATTTCATGTTCAACACAAATTGAATCCAAAACACATCTTTCATGCTCAACATGCTCTTTGATTTAACATAAACATTATTGACTTTGATTCTAATCTAATCAAACCAACAATCACATTTTATTATGCATTTAAACACATCCAATGGTGTAAAAATTGAAAAAATCAAAGTGCAGTCCACTGTGTAACTTCGGCCATACTAAGGAAATTTAAAATTTTGATCCAATCAAATTTTCTCAAATTTAATCATGCACAACTCTAAGTTAACATAATCTAAGCATGCTCAAATCATCAATTTGAAGAAATCATGTTCAAAACATAAAAGCCCCAAATTTTAGTCTCATGAATCCTAAATTTTCATGCTTAAAATTGGCTCTGATACCATTGTTAGTGTTCCTAGAACATGCCAAGGATCTAATAAGCATGAAAAAGGTGTTCATAAATTCAAAATAAGTTGCGGAATATACTTACAATGAACGGATTTGAGCTTTAAATTTTGAGAAGAGGACCTCCAAGATCCAAGCTTTAAGTGATGATTCAAACTCTTGAAGTAGTTCCCTATCACCTTAGTTGATTTCTCCAAGTGCTAGCTTTGTTTGATTTTGCACCAAAATCAAAGAGAAAAGGCTAGAAGCTCACGCCCATGGAGAGAGTATTCTAGGGTTTCCATTTTGTTCCAAGGTGTTTTTATGTGATGCATACACAAATGAGAGAGAGAGCAGGTTTTTGGTAAAATCCCTTTTACCCTTTTCACCTAAACAAGGTGGTTGGGTAAATGGTTTTGCCAAAACCGTTCCAAGGTGGTGGAAAGTGTGGTATGGCATAAATGCCAACCACTCTCCCAACTACCACATTTAAAGTGGGCCCCGCATTTGAATTCAAAATTCAAATGTCTCTACGAACATTTGCCGCGGCTCGGATCCGTTTAATCCGATTATAAACGAATTCTCATCGCTAAAAATTAAATCTAGTTTAATTAAATAACGATTGCCTCGCAAATATATTACGAATGTCGTCTACGAATTAATTCTAAATTAATTCGTTCGTTCATATTAAAGTCCGACTTTAATTTCGTAATGAAATCCAATTCATATTAATATATCCGATATATTAATTTTAGCCCATACGAATAAATTAAATAGAAAAATCAAATTTAACTATTAAATTTATTCTACCGATTAATTCCAATTAATCGCGTTCTCTCTCTTCCGAACACATTTAATGCCAGATTAAATAATACCTCAATTAATCCTAGATTTATTTTTCCATCTTAATTAATCCCAGATTAATTTCTCTCTTAATTAATCCCAGATTAATTCTAATTTAAATCAACTTTCATCGGTGATCTTTGGAAGCGACCCAAGAGATCCCTGGATATGTTGCAGTAGTAAATACGGTCATCGGATTATCCGAATACGTGCGTACCTCGTACCACGTGCTTATCGATTTACAAGACATGGTTGGCTTCTAGCAAAGCACAGTGCCTACCCAATTCTCTAGAAATATTCTACTGGAATATATAATCTATGTCAGGCGTAGTATACTTAGTATTACGTATTGCGATCCAGTATCGGATTGTGACGTGCTAGGCATGGGGCTGGAATGTGTCTTCCCCGTACGAAGCACATGTCGGATGTCTGGTAACTAGTCTCTATAATCGGACATACATGACCTAGTCATAATATCCCGATGACTGCAGTACTTACGAGCACTAGTACCGTATCCTACGTGACATCATCTCCACTATGACTGGAGTGATACTTCCGTCTTGACATCACACTCAATACACTATATTCTCGATATACCCAGCAGAGGCGTACACAGAATCGGTTAAAGCCCTGGATGACCAAAACCAAAGCATATTGATTGTCGCAAGTATTAGCAATGCAAGTCTCAGGTTAAGACCAAATACCTACCCTGATATCGGACTTCCATAGACACATATTCATACTGCCCATGGAATTCCGAGGGGTCTATAAAGAGCGAAGCTGTTTCCGCACCATCGGTAAACACAACCTCCTATCACACTTGCATAAGTATCCAATACATAAATATATGAGAACTATGCCGTTGTTCTCCACATCGCGCACAAGTGCAATACTAGTCTATTCTGCATTATCGATGTCCAGTCTCGATAATACTACGACTAGGGATATTTAATGATTAATCCTTTGAGGACTGATACTGTCTCATATCATCTCAATCCAGGAACTAATCATAGAGACCTCCTATCATTTATACATCTAGGTGATCTAATCACAAATGATAAGAGCGCAATCTCCTTGTCACATAGTTAATTTGTACAACAACACCATGATCTGTACAAATAGTGACGCTATGGGTCATAACTGTCCAACATCTTAGACGACAAAAGAGGTTAGACCTGAGGGCACCCTTTTATTCATTATCTTTCGTTTATTTTATATAATTTGAATATTATCGCATGAGAGTCGTTTGGGGCATGATGTGATTGTTGGATGAGCGGGATGTGTGTTCCCTTTTGTGGTATATTGGATGGAAACCCGGACGTAAATTCCGTAGCCGATTCCGAATGGACGGTATTGCGGTCTGCACTCGGGATACAACGCACGTACCACTTAAGATGCACGTATCTCGTCTCATCCAAATTTGTATTTGAGCATGTCATAGTTCTAGGCCGTTATTATTATTTAAAGCATGGTTTAATTTAGTTTTTTATTATTTGTTAAAGCATATTTAGGTTGTTCCTTATGCATGTTATTAGTTTATGATGTGTTTGGATAATGATTTATACATGTTGATTTAATGGTTCAATATGCTCGTTGTGTTACATTGCGTGGAGTTATTTGGATGAAAGCATGTTAGATCTAAGTACCCTTGAGCATGATTATTGAGTAGACTTGTTTAGTTCATTGCACAAATTATATCATCACAAGTGACATAAGTAAGGGACCATTACGAACCCAACGGTTTGAGGTCTTCCCTTGTGAGGGGTGAGTACGGCCTTAAATCTTTGTCCCAGTTCACACCGGGTGGCGACTCCATGTTATTTCGTACTTCCCAACTAGGCCGCGAGCCTAGAACAGCGTCGTCAAGTTTCTGTGTCCTACATGTGTTGATCAACAAAATTTGCTCCTCCAAGAACACCAAGGATTCAGCCAAGAGAAGTCCACAAGCTCAAGCTTTGTTTTGATTTTCCAAGCTCTCAAGTAGGTTTCCCTAACACCTTGATATGATCCTTGAAGAGTGCTAGCCCTTTGAAAATTTTTCAACAAAATTCTTCAAGTTCTTCCTTCAAATTCGGTCAAGAAAAAGAAAGAAAATGGGAGAGTATTTTGGCTTGCTACATTCGGCCAAAGAGAGAAGTGAGAGAGGTTTTCTTTTGGTTTTAATTTTGTTTCCAAAACAATAATAATAATAAAAAAAAACAATTACCAAAGTTGGTATATGCTTTACAAAAGTCAAAGCCAAAATTTTGGCTCCAAAATCTCAATAAATGCTCACAACCACTTCTTTCATGAATAGTGACTGCATGTCACTCACCAAAAAGGTGATAAGACATCTATCACTAAAGTGACAAGTGATGTGACTCGCGATGTGACTTGTGGGCCCCACTTGATTCAAAATACGAGTGGGCCCGTAAACACTTCCGAGCTCGGTTTCGCTAATTCCGAATTAACGAACTTCCGTCGCGACGTAATTAAATAATTATGCCTAGCGAAATTACTATTCACGTCGCTAACGAATTAATTCTAAATCAATTCGTTTGCCCGAATTAAAATCTAATTTTAATTCCGCGTCGAAATCCAATTTCATTTAATATATCGAATATATTGTTTTGTCGATTAATTCCAAATTAATCTTTCTCTCTCTTTAAATAGTACTTTATCCAAGATAAAGTCTCTCCGCAATTAATCCCAGATTAATAAGTTCGAATCATACGTCATCGGTGAATCTTCGGGAAGCGACCCAAAAGATCCCTGGATATGTTGGCAGTAAATCCGGTCGTCGGACTATCTGAACACGTACGTACCTTGTACTACGTTTTTACCGATTTACGAGATAAGGTTGGCTTCTAGCAAAGCGTCATGCCTACCCAATTCTCCAGAAATATTCTTAATGGAATATACAATCTATATCAGGCATAGTATATCGTAGTATTGCGTATTGCGATCCAGTATCGGATGTCACGTGCAAGGCCTGTGGCTGGAATATTGTCTGCCTCGTACGAAGCACATATCGGATATCAAGCAACTAGTCTTTTTGAATCGGATAATCATGACCTTGTCATATTATCCCGATGGTTGCAACACAATAGAGAACCAGTTCTGAATCCCTGTGAGATCATCATCTCCATATGTCTGAAGTGATACTTCCATCTTGACATCTCATCCAATACACTACGATTCTCAATAAACCCAGAAGAGGCGTACACAGAACCTGTTAAAGCCTTGGACGACCAAAACCAAAGTTTACCGATTGTCGCAAGTACTAGCGATGCAAGTCTCAGGTTAATACAAAATACACCTACCCTGAAGCGGACTCACATAGACACATATATATACTACCAATGGGATTCCACGGGGTCTATCCAGAACGAAGCTGTTTTCCGTACCATCGGTAAAACACAACCTCCTATCGCACTTGCATAAGTATCCAATACTTAAATATATGAGAACTATACCGTTATGCCCTTACAACGCGCACAAGTCCAATACTAGTCTATTCCGCATTATCGATGTCCAATCGCGATAATATACGATAGGGATATTTAATGATTAAACCTTTATGGATTGATAATGTCTCATATCATCTCAATCCGGAACTAATCATAAGGACTTCTATCATTTATACATCTAGGTGATCCAATCACAAATGATAAAAGAGCAATTTCCTTTGTCACATAGTTAATTTGTACAACAACACCGTGTTCTGTACAAATAGTGATGATATGGGTCATAATTGTCCAACAAGATATCTTGTAACAGATGTTTCATAGGAAGTTAGGAAACTTCTTGAGCTAACTCGTCAGCATAGACACATGCACTATTCATATACAGGATTAAGATCGTAATGTTCAAGTATACAAATTGTACTTGAACTTATGCTTCATAGATTCCATACAGAGGAATCCATTCAGTTCAATTCGAGCATACGAGCATTAGAACATCAGTTTTGTGATTGAATGTTATTTTCTTTGTTATGTTTTCAAGTTATTATGGTTGTGATATGCCTTACTTATAGTTTATATATTATAATTTGTGATCTACGTTTCATGTTACACAAATTATGTTTCATGATTTTCAAGTTGGATTTCATATTTACGGCCCACGTTCTCAGTTTGCAGGCTATGTTTACACGATTACAGTTCATGTCTTCACAAGTCATGTTTACAGGTTTTCATATTGTGTTTACACGTCATATCTGTTGGGGCGGTTGTAGAACCCCTAGAATCGGATCGGTATCCCGCGCAGCAGAAGTGAGTTTAACTCATGGATATCAAGCATGATGTATTTTTAAATAATTTAATGAAATACTATATTCCATTACGAGTATATAGGAAAAAATCGGGGCTTAATCGGAGTTCGGAAACTCAAAAAAGACATAAACAATTTTCAGTGCTCGCGTATTGTGCTCTACAGTGCGCGTGTTGTGCGCATTTTGCACGTTGTTTTCATTTTTTTTTATTTTCTTGTTAAACCACGTAGAGCTAATGCAAATTTGGTATTTTATCCAACTTGCCTCAATCTTCTCTAAACACTTCCAAACACCCAAAAATTAATTTCTAACATCAAAAACAACACCAACACATGTTATAAAATAAAATTATGTTTTTCAAAATATCAAATATTTTTACAAAAAAATAAATTTATTCACAATACACATGCATAAATTTGAATCTAAAATAAAAACCAAATAAGAATCCCACAATGAAGTGACTCATGAACAATTCTAGGTCACTCAAAGGTGGTCAAGTGATTCTAGAATGGTAGTCATAGCTCCAAGTTCTCATGTAGAGTTTCAAACTCTAATTTTATGTTTCATGTCCAACATGAATATATTTGATCCAATTACAAGCATATTGTGTTTATGCTTCTAAAGCATCCATACACAAATTATTTAGCTTAATTTCAACTTCAAGCTGTATGGTTATGTATCAAATACAAAAACATAACTTATTTGAGAAGATCAAACTTACCTAGTAAGCTTAAACCAAAATTCTAATTTTCTCTTCCTTGTTTAAAAATGTAGAGAACTTCCAAAACTTCTCTAAACACTTCTTTAGGCTAATTATTCTTATGTTTTGTCTTAATACTTGTTTGCTTAAAAACTTGCTCAAACTTGCATTTTACAATAAAGCTTATGTAATTTTTAATTAATAAAATTTGTAATCAACATTTATGTGGACTTAATCCAATTTATCCAAATGTGTATAATTATGTGTGACTAATCACTTTTGTCTATCACTTTGATTTAATCCAATTAAATCTAGAAAAAGTTTAACCAATTGATTAGTTCATTGTTTATCACTTTGATTTAATCCAATTAAATCAAGCCAAATACACTTATTATTACATATTTTATAATTACCAAAATGATACACTCACAAAGTGGTTCTTTACTCCCAAGTATAAGAGTGTCGAAGTAATAAAATAACCCGATAGTCTGGGGTCGATCCACATGGAATAGATTTAATAGGATAAAATAATAATTTAAGTAAAAATAAAAAGGCATAATTTGTTTGAAGTGATTGGAAAATTTTAAATTGGACTGCTACAATAAAATAAAATACTGAAGATAATGAGATCCACTTTTAATATTTCAAATTTAGAAATCTCACTTTTTATAATATATAAATTATCATTATTACCCAATTAATTTATTTAATGAATTAATTATGCCAAAACAAATAAAATCAGCCATAAAGGCGGTGATAACATTGTTAGAGTTGGTGCTCGGAGTGCCAATCCGGATCGTATTTATGTCCGATTCATGAATACAAGCAATATCGTTTTTCATAATATTACTTATTTATGGTTGCACCTCTTATCTTTTATTATATATATTCGATCTAATTCAATTAGATCGATACTAAATTATGTTTAGTGATATATATATTAGACAAAGACCCGGTAATATATAATATAGTGCACAATTACAATGTAATTTGTAATTGACATCGGAAAGAGTCACTATAAGATATATATTATCAAATAAAGTTCTTGGTCAAGATTTACTGACACGGGTCGGTTAGTAAAATCTACTGAGACCAGTATATGTCGTATATCGGACTTGGTCCGATGGTTTATCCCAATGAACCATGAGTCTCGGGAGACTCGTATAGACGTGTAGGTATTTATTTGATAAACATTGAACGACTCACTGAAGATTACCAAATAGATGGTACACCAACGTCAATAGGAATCTTCTCGGGTTGAGTAGCATAATGATTCTTTGACTTGAGATACCATTGTAGACATATGAGTTATCCACCACACTTAGATGGCAGTCACGTCACCGATCTCTTAATATCAGACATCTGCCTGTTCGTTAGGTGTGGACTCATGCTCATGATATTCTATGTGTATCAAGATAGGATCCGCCAGTCTTGTGTACAGGGCATAAATATTCATTATATGATTATCAATCTGTTAAATCCATGGTCGTTGTATACTTCGGAAGTAAGTTCCGGTGTTATTTAGAAGATTGCTAATAGATACGTCGACAAGATTGTACCTATAGAGATTTGACGTTAAAATCTATATATCTGGGATAATTCAGATACTTGTGACGGAGGGATTATACGTATGTAATGATCTCAACCTGTATGATTCAGCGAGTTTATTCGTGGTCGTCATAATTTACGGGTGGGTAGATTATGGACACAAAATTTGATTTCGTGACGGATATGCTTGAATCTAGAGAGTCACTAATGAAATATACTCGTAGAGCACTAGGGCAACTGATGAATGGTAATTATATCACTATTTCCCACTCATTTAACCTAATATTTTGTATAGTTTCTCGAGTTTTATGAATGTTTTGATGTGTTTTTGTTTATTTTGCAGATAAAAATAATATTGGGACTTAATGGAATCAATTCGGGGCTAAAACGATGAAATTCGGAGGAAAAAAGGTCATAAATGAAAGTTTACTGTACGTGTCACGAAGTGCAGTCCTAAATTCTAATTTTGTGCAAGTTTGGTATTTTGGCCATAACTTTTTCATCCGATAGAGCTGATTCAAGTTGAAGATTAAAGAAGACTCAAAGATCTACAACTTTTAAATTTTAAATATTTTCGAATTCCGAAGTTTGCAAGACCGAAATTAACGAATAATCTAATATGTTTTGTGTAATTACTAAAGTCATTATCAAAAAATAAAAAAATGGAAAATGACAATTTACAATTGTCAAACTTCCACAAAACATTCTTGCATGTTTGGTGGAGTGTTTTGTGGAGTGTCTTGTGGCATGTTTGGTAGAGTGTTTGGTGGAGGATTTTGTGGAGTGTTTGGTGGAGTGTTTGGTGGAGAAATTGGTGGAGAAATTGGTGGAAGCCTTTAGATTTTCCTATAAATACCAAGCCATTTCATTTGTAATTCTCATGCTTTCCTTAGGTTTTTGTAAGGAATTTAAGGATTGCATCTTGTTTGTATTTATTTTTAGCATTTAAATTATGTATTTTAATTTTCAGTAATAGTAGTAGTTTCTTTTTCTTCTCTTTTCTTTTATGTTTAGTAGTTAGATTTCCGCTGGGGGAAGGGTGAAGCTTTTATTATTTTAATTTAGATTAATCTCCCTTAATTATAATATGGAAATTATAATTCAAACTAAAAGGTTTACCGCCTTAATGGCTGGTTTTATTTATTTGACATAATGTGACACCGCCTATATGGCCGGTCTTTAGGTGACAGATGATTACCGCCTATATGGCTGGTTTATGGACAAATAATGATACCGTATTTATGGCTGATTGGACTTAATTGGAAATCTAACTTAATGAGGATACCGTCTATATGGTCGGTTGGTAATATCACTGATAAATTCCATATTATAATAAGGGAGATTTCAAATTAGAAATAGTAAAGGTGGATCCCCCAACCCCCATCATTTTATTTTTATTCTAGGGAAGTGATGAAACACAGTATCCACACACTTAATAATTGATTTTCTTTTTATGGGTAATTCTTTAGTTTGTTTATTGAGTCTTAAGCTTAATGTTTCTTGTTAATTGGACATTAATAAGATTGATTTGGTAAACTTAAAATGAACTTGACAAATGGATTTTAGGTTTCAGCCTTAGACTTAATAGCCCACGATCTTCCTTGAGGATAGATAACCCTTTAATAGATTTCCTTACATGATAGACATATACCTGTCGGGCGGGGGTAGCAACTTTTGGAACTTGAACTTAATGAATTCATGTAACTTGGTTAACATAGACATATGATTAATTGGGTTATTTGGATATTTGCATCTGACCATCGACATAGGCTTTTGCATATCTTCGTGTTTCAGGTTAGCAAACTGACTTATTACACATATATAAGAGAATCAATTCATCTTTAGGATAATATTGTGTGGAATCATAACCATAGATCGTTGTGTCTTTTATTTATTTTTCTTAGTATTTTCTTTTGTTTATTTTATTTAATCAAATCCACATTCAACCAACCAAAAGCAACCATTCTCTTCTCCCTTAATTAGATACTTGTAAATAAATAGTATCAATAATTAATAACAACAGTAGGAATTAAGTCCTTGTGGGATCGATATTTTTATACTACTTGAACGATACGTGTGCTTGCGTTATACGCGTGTGATTACGCACCGGTTAAGTTTTTTGGCGCCGTTGCCGGGGACTTATTTTTCTTGAGTTATTAATTTTGAAGCTATCTAATTTTCTTTTTATCTGTAATTTTTATTTCTTTCCTTTATTTTTTTTCATATGGTTGACATGGATCTTTATTGGGAGATAGAAAGATTACGAGCTTTACTAGAAGAAGATACACCCCAATTCAGGGAGCAACAGTCCGGTTTTCTTAGGCATGTTGTCCAGCCCAACAACTATCACTGGATGCTAGAACCAAGCAATACTACATTTTCTCAACATAACGCAATGGGGGCGATGTGTAATATATGATGGTAACCACCCAAGCGATCAATGTATATACCTTTCAGAATGGCAGAATTATCGAAATCATTCAAGTTACGAAGAACCAGCATATTTCACTGAACCTTATTATCCATCTTATCCACCATCCACCTACGATCTTCATCAAGAACTAGAACGATATTCACCAAAGGAAAAATAAATGATAAGAGAAATGGTGGACATGCTCAAGAAAAGTAATGAAAAGTGGGATGCAATGCTTCAGAGTCAAGAGGCAACTATTCAGAAACTAACTGATCAAACAAGACAATTAACCGAAGACCAGGGCTACATACCTCAAGGAGCATTTTCAGATGACACTGATGAAGCCTTCGAGTACCAAACATTTCACGTTGACACTTTAGTAGAGGATGAGGCTGAGCAGTATCAGGAATATGAGGTATCAGTTCAGGAACCCGAACCTGCAAAGTCTCGATTTGATTTTTATTATTCGGAATCTAACGAGGATAAAGAAGCAGAGCCGTTTGTGGCAACAAAAATTGAGGATGAAATTATGTATCCTCAAAATGAAGATCTTGGAGCATGCATTGCACTAATGTTTGAAGAAGATCTACCTGAGCCAGTCATATCAACCTCAGAGGATGAAAAACTAAAATATGACATCTCTTTACATCCTCAGGGTGATACTTATGAAGCATGCATTTCATAAAGACAGATGAAGAATTGAATGCAGAAATCCTAAAATACATCTGTGAAGAAAATGTGGAGCAAAAAGTAGAGCAAATGGAGGACCAATTTAAAGAACTTGAGCATTCAAGAGAAACATCACTGTTTTGGGGAGTACAAATTACACATATCGCTCAGAAGCTTGACAGAATGGAACTCCCATTCCAAGTCAAGCACCATACGAGACCTCCTGATTTTCTTTCTTTCTTTTCAGGAACCACTGGAGCGACAAAGATTAAAAAGGTGGCACAAGCACTGAATGAGACAAAATTCTTTTTGCCACTTTACCGTTGGAAGAGACCCTTCAAAAGAAATGCTCATGGGATTGTCTTTAATCGGACGTCCAAAACCACGCTGAAACCTCCATAACAGATGGATTTCAGTCACGTCTGGCTGAAGACGAAAAATTTAGCGCTAGCAGGGAGGCAACCCATGCAATTTGTTTTAATGTCTATTTTTATATTTTGTGTATACATGTTGTAGAGTTTTTAATTTTGTGTGTTATTTTTGTAGGGAAAGGCACAAACGGAGCATTTAAGGAGGAATGGTGTTTATCAATCACAAAGATGAGATTTAAGTCATTAGTGATGGCTGAGTAAGGAATGGATTCTTGAGACGCATCCTAATGGATTTATATACCAAACGAGTGGCGTATTGCGTACACAATTCTATTGCCTTAATAATTGCTTTGATTTGCTTTTCTTTTTTTATTATCTTGATTTTCGCAGACATGATCCAGACTTTTTGACCTTTCACGATTTCTTTTATTGTTTAGCTAACAAGCGTCCTTTGGAAGATACTAGTGCTATTATTACTCACCCTTTTCAGGTACTATAAATTCAGCCCGTCATTGTACTTTTGAAGGCATCCAAGTTTGAGAGAAAAACTATATAAAAAAAAAGAAAAAAAAATGGAAGCCACTTCAAGAAGACGAGTTGAAAACATATGTGTGTTTTGCGGCACTAGTGTTGGTACTAAACCACAATACATAGAAGCAGCACTGGAATTGGGTCGAGTCTTCGCTGAAAGGAATATGCACTTAGTATACGACGGAGGCAATCTTGGACTTATGGGGATCATTTCAAAGGTCACACAGGAAGGAGGCAGACTAGTTCTGGGAATCATCCCAAAACCCTTGGCGGAGGTGAATTTGATAGGTCCATCAAACGGAGAGGAATTGATCGTACCGGGAATTTCCGAACGACTGGTGGAAATGATTAATCATGCTGATGCTTTTATTGATTTGCCAGGTGGCTTGGGCACATTGGAAGAAATTTTTATAGTGCTATCTTGGGCGAACTTGAACATACACCAGAAACTGATTGGGCTTTTTAACGTTGAGAGATCTTATGATTTTCTTTGTGTGTTTCTTGATGATGCCCGGAGAAATAGGTTCGTGACAAAACCTATGAAAGAACTCCTCTTTACTGGCAGAATTGCCCCGGATCTAATTGACCAAATCTTAGCCTTTGAACCACAAATTGACACTATCCTTTCGAAGATAAAATGGTCTGAGAATGATTGTGGTAAGAAGCGTCGGATAAATCTGGATCTTAACCTTTAATTTCCTTTCGAGATATAGCATTTCAGCTAACCAGGTACTATCTTCTAAACTCATCTTCTACTATTTCAGACATTGGGGACCATGTCTCATTTAGGTTTGGGGGAGGGGAATAGTTAATAGTATCTTGTTTTTATTGTGTTATTTTTAGTTCAAATTTTTTCGAAAAATTCAAAAAAAATGAAAATTTTTATAAAAATTAAAAAAATATTTTGTGTTTTTGTTTTTAACTTGATTAATCAGGTGAAATTGGTGAGAGATATCTGTGTAAGGAGTTTCCACTCTTGATACGTATCTCAAACCCATTTTCAAAACAAGTTAATTTTTGTTTATTTCCTTTTGAATTATTTAATTTGTGAATTCTCCATAAAACTGACTAAAATGAATCTACATATGCTCAGTTGGCATGTATTATCAATATGCATGGTAACATACGGACATGAGCTGTAATTGAAAAATTTGTAATATTCAGTGCTCTAGTTTAATTGGAAGAAGCATATATAAATGGCAATGGAGTAAAAAAAAGAAAAAAAAAGTGTGAAAAAAAACATCTGAGATTTGAGTAATTAAGTCTGTAGGGGTGTTTTGACACCTAGTGCCCTAAAACCAACTGGTTTGGGAGTCACTAGCCCAAAGCTCGCTACATGGATTGAAGATGTTGCAATATATATATATATATATATATATATATATATATATATATATTATATATATATATATATATATAATATATATATATATATATATATATATATGAAGTCTGAGTAATTAAGTCTGTAGGGGTGTCTTAACATCTAGTGCCCTAAAGCTAACTGGTTTGAGAGTCACTGGCCCAAAGCTTGCTACATAGATGAAAGATATTGTATATAAAAACAAAAAAAATAAAAAAAAATCAATAAAAAGAAAAAAAAAATTCAGAAGATTGTGGAACAATCTCATCCATGATAAATTGTTTGTGTTCCGTAAGGGGATCGGCGCCAGGAATAGTATTACTCTGATTTTCATCGAGTTCTACTTTCCTCCCATTTATCACTGCATTTAGGAATTCCTCTAAGGAAAAACGCATGGAGAGCAACAAATATTTTTTTTTCTCTAGTGGGTTGTGGAAATTGGTTTCCCTAGGATAACCAATTACAAATAGGCACTTATTCGATTTGGGTTCTAGTTTGGCACCATCCAAACGTTTAATATATGCCCAACATCCCAAATCTTCAGGAATCAGAAACCCGATTTCTTTCCTGTCAATATTTCATATGGAGTATATCAACAGACTTTGACGGAACCCTATTCAAAATAAGTATTGCATTGTTCAATGCATATCCTGTGAAGGGTAGCTCAGTATGACTCATCATTAACCTTACCATGTCTAACAAATTTCGGTTTCTCCGTTCGGACACACCTTTCATTGAGGTGTTCCGGGAGGAGTCTACTGTGAAAGAATACCATACTCTTTCAAGTAATCGAGAAACCCATTGCTCAAGTATTTTCCACCACGGTCCAACCGTGATGTTTTAATACTTTTGCCGGTCTGTTTTTCTACTTCGTGTCGAAACTCTTTGAATTTCTCAAAAGTTTCCGACTTGTGTCTCATAAGACACACATAACCATAACGCGATGCAACATCCGTAAAGGTTACGAAGTAGTCATAACCACCTCTAGCCTAGCTAGATATGGGCTCGTGTACGTCACTATGAACGATGACTAACAGCTCGATGGCACGTACACCTTTACCGCTAAAAGGCGTTTTAGGCATTTTGCCTAATAAACAAGATTCGCAGACGTCATTTGAATGGAATCAAATCCGTCCAAGTATCCATTCTTCCAAAGAGTGGATATACGAGTCTTGTTAATGCGTCCCAGACGACAATGCCACATATAAGTTTCATCCGTGTTACTTAGTTTGAGCCTTTTGTTTGTCATGTTATATGTTTGAGAATTATTTATATTCAAAATATAAACACCATCATTAACATCTGATGTACATATCAAAATGTTATCTTTATATACTAAACACCTAGTGTTCAAGAATAGAAAGGTACACCCGCAACGGGTTAAACAAAATATAGAGATGATGTTCCTAGTCAAACTAGGTACAAAATAACAGTCACCTAATGTAATTACATGCCCCAATGGCAGATACAAAACATAGGTCCCAACGGCCAAAACAGCGACTCACGTCCCGTTTCCGACTCGTAGGTCGATCTCATCTAAGGCCAATATCTTGTTAATCAGCAGATCCTGCACATCAGTACATATGTGAGTACCATATCCAGAATCAAAAATCCAATTTTAAAACCAGTAGTGGACATGTTTATAACAAACATACCTGAAGCCGGAGCCTTGCCCGTCTTCACTTCCTTCAACTCTGTCTTGTACTCACGGCAGTCACGCTTTCAGTGACCCCGTTTGCCACAATATAGGCAGATGTCTTGGGATATGTCCTTAGTCTTCCCAGAAGACTATGATGATTTAGCTTTGCCCTTCTTCTTCATTTTCTTCACACCCCCAGAAGCCTTCGGCCAAGCCTTGGCCATCTGGGATGTCGAAGTAAGGTGCGCCTCACGCTTCTTGCCCTTTAGAAGCTCTGGCTCTGCCTCATTGAGCATAGCCATTAACTCTTCAAGAGTTTTATCTTGGTTCATGATGAACCCGCCCCAGCATTCGGGCAGAGACTGTAAGATCAAATCTATGGAAGTCTCAGCCTCGTAGGTAATGCCCAGCTAACCTAGCTGTTCGATGTCAGCTAACCTAGATGTTCGATGTACCATCTGACATACGCGAGCGAAAGAGCTTCTTTTGCAATTCATACTTCTAAGATCCAAGGTTAGATCTATGAAGATCCTTTGATTTCAACATCATGGTATAAGGATCTAATCCTTAGTTCTGACGACGAAATTAAGGAGTCATTGCAGCAAGCATAACAGATTGAGCGCTAAAGTTATCATCACGATGAGTCTTCTAAAACTCATGCTCTACTGTTTGCTCAACTCCGGGCTCAGGCCCGAGAGGTTTCTCTATGAAATAGAGTAATTTTTCGACTCCCAGAACTATCATGAGATTCATCTCCCAATCTGGAAAATTGGAGCCGTTAAATAAATTATCGCCCATGATGATGTCACTGACGCTAATATTTCCAGCCATCTTGATTGCAATAGTCCAACTATCCAGTCAACGATTTCTGGTACACTCAAAATGTAATGGTTACTATAGTCCAATTATATAACCAACTACAAGTGGAGTATTGTGTTGTACAGTCTAACTGTTCAAAGAAAGAAATATTCAATATTAGTCCAACTAATATATTTATAACAACGATAAATAAAATAAAAGGAGCGCGTATTGGCAAGTATTTAAAAGAAATTACAAATTTAATACTAGCTTCCCACTATTTTTCGGCGAGCCTCTAACCCTCTGTGGAGTACTCGGGAAACCTAGTTTCCTAGTGGGCTATGATCCCGTTAAATAACACACAACCTTGACTTTGGCCAACAAGCTGTATGAAACTTAAATAGGTAGATCTCTAAGATCAATTGGATCCCATCCAATTCCTAGATCCGGTAGGTGGACCTCCAAGTCCGAGATATATATCCAATATATATTTCCTAACCTTTTCCTCTGAATCAACTAAGCCTTGGCTTTGGCTCAACAAGCTTAATGATTCCAGTTAAGCGCGACCCATTGACAGTAGGAAAGCTTCGTAATCCACGTCGATAAACTAGAAGTGACCTTGACTTTGGGCAACAAGTCACAACCGCCCAAGACATGCGATATAAAACAAAGCTTTCGTGGTTCAAACACATCCGCGATGGACAATGGTCTTGAATTTGGCCAACAAACCAATGCCAATCTTGGATCTTGAGAGAGAACCACTTAATGGAAGGAAAAACGCTTAATATTTGAGTGATGGTTTTTTTCGCGTAAATTGGCAACCAATTTATTATCTTTGATTATGTCTCATCATGCACCCTTAAACATGCATTCTAAAAGCAAAATAAGGCGCGATAAAATTAATAATGATATGCAGATGGATATATAACAATTTGTTCCTAGAACAAATCTCTACATTTCCTCTCTCCCTCTAGCATTATTCATACTTCTACCCAATTACATAATATATTAAAGAAACCTCATTTACATTGAGGGGAATTGGTGAGAAGAGAAATACAAAGAGTAAAGAGATAATAGGCTGGACACGCAGGTCCAATTTAATAAATTCCAAATTTATTACAATAATTTCCAAAATTACCCCCACCCTTCTAATATCCATCTGATATACATTATTCATACAACTACATCCAAGTATTCACACATGGCATGTTATTCATTCAATCTAATCCAATCAATTAATCTTTGAATTAATGACCATCCAATGTTCAAACAACGATTTGATTTGCGCGAGTCCAACTCGTTTATGAATAAATACTCAAAGTACATATTCTTGAATTATATTAAACTACAATTTTAAATCCAATTTAAATTGTATCCAATACTAATTCATATTTAATTCCAAATTAAATAATTACACTTATTCTTGTATCTTAAAGACTTGGATTCCAAATTCAATCTAAATGGGTCTCAAAGGCCCAATTAGCATCCAATACTATTCAATTAAAGTCCAATGTGCTTTCAATTAATTCTTTAGGCATGGGCTTTGGCCATTATGGATCAAACCCAAGATGCCAAGGCCAAATAGGAATCAACCTATGCCAAAAAATCAATTTAGGCCCATTAGGCCCAATTAAATTTTTTAAAGGCCGAAAGTTATATTTGGACTTTATGGAAATGGTTTTAGGCCCAATTGTCCAAAACCAAACTTGGCCCAACCAAGCCCATTAGCCCAAATATAACAAATTAAATTAATACATTATTCCAAATTACATATTAATCCAATTCAAGTGTAATTACAATAATTAATCAATTAATCCAATATTTCCAAAATATTAATTAATCTAATTAA
The DNA here is from genome assembly GCA_019454045.1 of Zanthoxylum bungeanum. Lineage (NCBI taxonomy): Eukaryota > Viridiplantae > Streptophyta > Magnoliopsida > Sapindales > Rutaceae > Zanthoxylum > Zanthoxylum bungeanum. Next base: position 5,577 of record SKCR01007894.1, on the reverse strand, counting down.
TCATGTTTTAATCATCCAATTCATGTCGAACACAAATTGAAGCAAAATCAATTCTTCCTAACATGCTTCATTCACGGCAATAAGCAAGAAATCAACATTCAATTTTGATTTCAATCCAATTAAATCAAGAATCAACATTCAATTTCATGCAATTAACATATCCAATTGTTAAAATTTCAAAAAATCACCATGAGCACTATATAGGGTTCCATTCAGCCATGGCTTAGGATTTGGGGAAATTTTTGATCCAATCAATTTCACAAATCCAATGATGCATAAATCCAATTCATCATCATCCAACCACAACCAAACAATCAATTTCGATTTTTCACACTCCAAGCATAAAATCTCCAAATTAAAGTTTGGAACCCTAAAATTGAAATTAAGTTTAGATTTGCTCTCTGATACCATTGTTAGTGTTTCTAAGATATGCCAAGGATCCTAAACAAGATTCTAGTGTGAATAAAATCAAAGAAAGTTGCGGAAATACTCACTTTGATCGGATGAAGTTCAAGATTTTTTCTTTGTTGTAGAAGCTCCAAGCCCTCCTTTTGAGTTCCAAACTCTTGGGTGAGTTTCCCTATCACCTTGTTTGACTCTTTAAAGTTCTAGCAATGAACAAACTTTGAAAGAAAAATTTCCCTTCCAAATGGTGTAATTTTCGGCCATAGAGAGAAAGTTAGGGAGAAGATGAATAGTAAGTCTAACTTGCTTTTTGTGTTGTTTTATAATACCACATTTAATAAGCCCAACAACTTCCATCAAATGTCAAACCATTGATGTAAGTAAAGTAGGTCCCACCACTTTAAATTCAAAATTTGGTTGGCTTATACATTACACTTTGAGCCCGGTTCGTTTAATCCGACTAAACGAATTTTCCATTGCGATGTAATTAAATCTAATTTAATTAAATAATAATACCCAGTAAAATTATTACGGAAGTCGCTTACGAATTAATTCCAAATTAATTCGTTCGCTTGAATTAAAATCCAATTTCAATTAATATATCTGATATATTATTTTAGCCCAATTAAATAAATTAAATAGTAAAATCCAATTTTAATATTAAATTTATTTTGTCGATTAATTCTAAATTAATCGCGTTTTAATCCCAGATAAATTCTTGTTGTAATTAATCCCAGATTAATTCTTTCTCTCTCATAATTAATCCTAGATTAATTATGTTCGAGTCAAATATCATCGGTGAATCTTTGGGAAGCGACCCAAGAGATTCATGGATATGTTGGCAGTAAATACGATCATCGGACTATCCGAACATGTGCGTACCCGGTACCACGTTCTTACCGATTTACAAGACATGGTTGGCTTCTAGCAAATCACCATGCCTACCCAATTCTCCAGAAATATATTCAACATGGAATATATATATAATCTGTATCAGGCGTAGTATACTATGTATTGCGTAATACGACCCAATATCAGATGTCACATGCTAGGCCTGGGGCTGGAATTATGTCTGCCCCGTACGAAGAATATATCGGATCACTAGCAACCAGTCTCTGTAATCGGATAATCATGACCTAGTCATACTATCCCGATAGCTATGGCATTTAAGAGTACTAGTTATGTATCCCTGAGTGATCATCATCTCCATATGACTGAAGTGATACTTCCATCTTGACATCACACCCAATACACTACGATTCTCAGTATACCCAGAAGAGGCGTACACATAACCTGTTAAAGCTCCGCACGACCAAAACCAAAGTATACTGATTGTCGCAAGTATTAGCGATGCAAGTCTCTGGTTAAGACCACATACACATACCCTGATTCGGATTCTCATATACACGTAGTCATACTACCAATGGGACTCCGAGAGGTCTATCCAGAGCGAAGCTCTTCCCAGTACAACGGCTAACAGAACCTCTTATCACACTTACATAAGTATCTAATACTTAAATATATGAGAACTATGTCGTTAAGCTTCCATAACACACACAAGTGTAATACTAGCCTATTCCGCATTATCGATGTCCAGTCTCGATAATACTACGACTAGAGATATTTAATGATTAAACCTTTCGTGGATTCATACTGTCTCATATCTTATTAATTCGGTACTAATCATATGGACTTTTATCATTTATATATCTAATTAATCTAATTATAAAATGATAAAAGAGCAATTTCCTTTGTCACATAGTTAATTTGTACAAAGAACACCATGTCTTTTACAAATAGTGATGCAATGGGTCATAATTGTCCAACAATAGAAGGGTTAGTCGGAGCGTACAAATTTATTTCTAGTGTTTTACATCATAGTGACATTATAATTATTAAGATAATAATGAGATGTTTATGAGGTAAAAGGTTTACCTGAGTCTTATTTTCTTTGTGAAAGCACTGCGATGTGGTCTCTGTTATATTCGATATAAAGTTTTATATATGATATAAAATTAAGAGACTTGAGAGATGCTCCCATTAATCGTACATTAGATATGATCTAATAAAGGACACAGTGAAACTATATATGTGACAATTAGTATAACTATTTGACAGTTAGTGTGTGTCTTATGTATAATATTCCTCTTTCGTAAATGATGAATCCTTTTTCGAAAGAGATATTGATTAGAATGTCTAATCAATCTTATGTATCATGTGATGATGACATAATGAATACTTTACATATGTGCGATTAAAGATATCAATTTAATCGTAATTGTTACGAGTTATTTTGATACCCTGTAGATCATATGATGAGTCTTGAAACATATTCTTTGTGATCTTTGAGATATTAAGAATGAGTTTCTTATTCATGGAGCATATAATCTGCAACCATTAGGGTCAGATTAGTTTTGAGTCTAATTATGACGTTAGACTGACTACGTCATAAAGAGTCAGAAAAGATGCAATGAGAGTGTCACGAATGATTCTACTGTATGAGTGGAATTAGTTGCAACTTATGAAGTTGCATAGTGACCTTGTAGATAAGAAGTTTGTTATTAGTGTTGTGTTTGTGGTTGTCTACATAGTATTTTGGATTTGATCCGTAAATACTTAGCAACTCAGTAGCTGAAGCACAATGTTGATGTGGCATATGAGTCATTTTGATGTAGAACTTAGATTCTACAAAAATATTAATGATGCTGGCTAAGGGAAACAATTGGGTTTGTTTGACAAACCCAATATGTTATAGCGGGCTTACTTGTTGTTGCATACCTTTTGAGCGCTAGGTGAGTTCTTGAAGGCCATGCGTATGTGATACACATTAAGATGTGTATATAACACCGTGGATTGGCACTAGAGAAAGTGGGAGAAATTATTAGGGTTGGTGCTCGGAGCGCCAATCCGGATCGTATTTATATCCGATTCATGAATACGAGCAATACATTTTTCCCTAATATTACTTATTTATGGTTGCACCTCTTGTCTTTTATTATATATATTCGATCTAAATCAATTAGATCGAAAATAAATTATGTTTAGTGTATATATTAGATAACGACCCGATAATATATAATGTAGTGCACAATTACAACGTAGTTTGTAATTGACATTGGGAAGTGTCACGACAAGATATATATCATCAAATAAATTCCTGGTCAAGATTTACTGACATGGGTCAGTTAGTAAAATCCGATGAGACCAGTACATGTCGTATATCGGACTTGGTCCGACGATTTATCCCAATGAACCATGAGTCTCGGGAGACTCGTATAGACGTGTAGGTATTTATTTGATAAACACTGAATGACTCACCGAAGATTACCTAATAGATGGTACACCAACGTCAATAGAAATCTTCTCGAGTTGAGTAGCATAGTGATTCTTTGACTTGAGATACCACTGTGGATAAATGAGTTATCCTCCACACTTAGATGACAGTCATGTCACCGTTCTCTTAAGATCAGACCTCTGCATGTTCATTGGGTGTGGACTCATTCTCATGATATTCTGTGTGTATCAAGATAGGATCCGTCAGTCTTGTGTACAAGGCATATGTATTCATTTTTTTATTAGCAATCTGTTAAATCCATGGCTGTGGTATACTTCAGAAGTAAGTTCCGAGTGTTATTTAGAAGGTTGCTAATAGATACGTCGACATGATTGTACCTATAGAGATTTGACATTAATATCTATATCTCTGGGATAATCCAGATACCTGTGACAGAGGGATTATACGTATGTAATGACCTCAACCTGTATGATTCAACGAGTTTATCCGTGGTCACCATAATTTATAGGTGGGTAGATTATGGACATGAAATTTGATTTCGTGACGGATATGCCTGAATCTAGAGAGTCTAACTAATGAAATATACTCGTAGAGCACTAGGGAAACTTTTATGAATAATGAAGATTATTTATAAATCGTTTAACCGTTAAACGAAAAATACATGCAAAGGGACCTAATGGTCATTTCCTAATTAATGTGTATTTGTATTTAATATTTGATATTATTAAATACATATTAATTAATTGTCAAATTATGATATTTGACATATATTATTAATATATGTATTTGAGATATTTAATGTAAATATAATACATATATTTAAGATTTTTATATTTAATTATTTAATTGTTAAGTAATTAAATTAATTGAAATGTAAATATCTTTTTTCATCATTATAGATAGGAAATGGCATGATATGGTTGGTTCACTTGTTGAATTACTTTAATGGTTATAGTGATCAATTGGAACAAGTAACTTGGCTTTAATGATATTGAAACAAAAATTGAAAAAAATTGTTTTATTATTTTCTTGGTCATTCACGACAATCACAAGGAAAATATAAAAGTTTTGTTTCATTTTTATTTTTCACAAGTGCAAGTTACCAAAAGAATTACAGAAGTGAGTTGAGAGCAAAGTTGAAGGAGAAAATAAAACTTGAGCATTTTTGGAAATTTGTAAGTATTTCTCAACACACTTCAACTAGGAAACTGTTTCTATTATTCTTGGTTTCAATTTGTGTTACTAGGATGACGTCTCTACTCTTTTAGTTTGTAATTAAAATGGTTAGGAACTTGTTTTAAAGCTGTTTGCATGTATGATTTATAAATAAGCTTGAAATGAGTTCTTAAGCTTATTATGATTAATTAGTAATCAAGTTGTCATTCTAGAGTTGCTAAGCCACTCATTGATGACCTAGAATTATTCTTGAGTTATTTCATGGTGGTGAGACTTTTTGGTGTGTTAAAGAATTGATTAAAGTATTGAATTTGTTTAATTTGGTGTATTTTATCAATTTGAAGAAATTATAAAATTAGGGTTCTTAACTCTTTCCAAATTTGAGGCTTTTCATATATGTGATATATTATGGTGTGTGTATGATGCATTTCAAATTTGGGATTGGTTGGATTTGATGTTGAATTTTTTTGAACAAGATTGGACTAAATTACAAAATTGAAAAACCTTAAGAGGCTCTCGGTAATTTTGTCTTTTAATGGGGATTTTGTTGCAATTTGTATTTTGATGTGTTGGACATGTTGAAAATCATTTTAGAACTGATTTGGAATCATCCAAAATTGTATTTGACAATTTGAGGACTAAAATGAATAAAATGTAAAGTTTAGGGGTCAAACGGTAATTTTCCAGAAATATGATTCCTC
>SKCR01007893.1:0-21837 GCA_019454045.1 Zanthoxylum bungeanum | reverse complement strand
CTCCATGCCGAGAGATAGATAAGCTATCTAAGGTTTTTGTTCTTTTCTTCCTTACCGAGGCGTGAAGGGTGAAGGAGGAAGCAGAGAGAGGTTGTTTGTGAGTGGCTTTTGTTATTGTGGAGGGAGGGGCGTGAGGGCTACTTATGAATGAATGTGAAAAGAGAGGAGCCATGAGAGTGTAGGCTAGGAGCATGAAGAGAGAGAAACCGAGTTCCTTCTACCGAGAGTGATGATGAGTGTTTAGGGTTTATTTTTGTTTGATTTTTATCGTGAGTTGTTTGGGAAGAAGATGGGTTGGAAAGAAGGTGAAGTCGAGAGATTTAGGGTTTCATTGTTTTTTCATGAAGATTGAGAGAGGAGGGGGCTGCGTGAATTGTCCAAGGGATTGGGGTTTGGTTTAGTTGTTGTTTTATTATGGTGCATTACGGTTAGGGTTATGCATGTGAGCTTTGGATGGGTGCATATGGGTTTGGATGAGTACGGGGCTTTGGGCCAAGATTAATGTTTAAGAACAGAGATCGACTAAGGGAACTCGTCGCTAACTAGCGAGTTTAAATTTGACGAGCTATTAATTTTATAATTTTCCCTTCCGACGTCTGTTTCTCGAGACTTCCGCAACTTATCGGGTAGTGCCTCCATACGAGGCTCATCATTGGGTTTTATGCAAAAAATACAGTGCCTACAGTCGCCCCCTCTTTGATGGGGCTTATGCAGTGTGTGACAGTGATAACCCTATCAAAGTTATGCATGCATTTTTTTTATTTTACTTACATGGTTTTTCGGCTGTCGTACTTACCTGCTATTTTGTGAGATGCTTCGAACTGAGTTGATTTGGTGGTGAGGCGCTTTGACCTCTGGACTTTATTCCTGAACCACCGAGTGAGATGCTTTGATTTCTGGGCTTTGTTCCCAAACTGAATTAAGTTGATGGCGAGGTGCTGCGACCCCTAATGTTCATCCCTGCAAGATGCTGCGATCTCTAGGATTCATTACCTAACTGAGTTGATGTGAGGTGGTTCATTCTCGAACAGTTACTTGAGAGGTGGTCCATTCCCGAATCGTTACTTAAGAGGTGGTCCATTCCCGGACCGTTAATTGATGAGAGATGGTTCATTCCCGAACCGTTACTTGATAGGTGGTCCATTCCCGAACCATTACTTGATGAGAGATGGTTCATTCCCGAACCGTTACTTTATGAGAGGTGGTCCATTCCCAAACCGTTACTTTATGAGAGGTGGTCCATTCCCGAACCGTTACTTGAGAGGTGGTCCATTCCCGAACCGTTACTTGATGAAAGATGGTTCATTCCCGAATCGTTACTTGAGAGGTGGTCCATTCCCAAACCGTTACTTTGTGAGAGGTGGTCCATTCTTGAACCGTTACTGAGTTGAGTTGATGGCGAGGCACTTTGACCCCTGGGCTTTGTTCCCGAACCAACGAGTGGGTTTTATTCCCGAGCTGTGCTGAATGTGGGCTTTGTTCCCGAACCGTGCTGAGCGTGGACTTTATTCCCTAGGCTGTGCTGAGAGTGGGCTTTATTCCCTAGGATTTATTCCCGAACTGTGTTGACTGTGGGCTTTATTCCCAAATTGAATTGATTGTGGGCTTTGTTCCCTGGGCTTTATTCCCGAACTGTGATGAATGTGGGCTTTGTTTCCCTGGGCTTTATTCCCGAACTGAATTAAATTGATGGCGAGGTGCCTTGACCCAGGGCTTTGTTCCCGAACCATCTCTGGGCTTTGTTCCCAAGCTGTGCTGACTGTGGGCTTTGTTCCCGAGCTGTGTTGATTGTGGGCTTTGTTCCCGAGCTGTACTAAATGTGGGTTTTATTTCCTGGGTTTTGTTCCCGAACATGTGTTGAGAGTGGGCTTTATTCCCAAACTGTGTTGATTGTGGGCTTTGTTCCCGAACTGTGTAGATAGTGGGCTTTGTTCCCGAGTTGTATTGAATGTGGGCTTTGTTCCCGAACTTACGTTGATTATGGGTTTTATTCCCGAACGGTGTTGATTGTGGGATTTATTCCCTTGTCTTTATTCCCGAACTGTGTTGATTATGTTGCCATTCTCGGCTTGTCTATCTTTGCTGCGTTTTCCTTTGCTTTAAAACCTGCGAACAAAAACACAACAAAAAATTGCGCGCATGTGACGTGTATGCGTGTATGCATGAATGTATTTCCTATTCTGATGGGTTAGGCCTTCTTTGTGCACTTTGGTGTCTTTCGCCTATAAATGTCTTTGGTCGCCTCCCGGGCCTGCTTATAGTTTCCTTCTGTCAATTATACTCTGGTGATTGCTCAGTTTTCTTTGGTTTGATGACTCAAGATTCTGTTATGTCCCTTATTCGCGAGGTGGTAGATTGGTCGCCCCCAAACTTGGTTTAGCTTTATGCTCTTCGCTGCTTGTACTAGGTCAAGTTGGACTACATGATATGGCATTCCATATCATCATATTATATTACATGCTTCGAAATAGTCCCAATAGTTATACATATTATTGCCCTCAAAGAATGCCCAGTATTGAAACCAGAGAACCTTCAAAACATTCAATGCAACTCAAATCCAAGTCTTTGAATAAATGATCTAAGCCAGACTCAAAGTGTGTGTGTGCAAAGTTTCCTTTGCAGCTTCATCCCCAAGTAAGCCAACTCAATGATTTTGTTTCAAAAATCGGGATTGATGAGTCAAACCAACCTAGATGTCCCAGTTATGCTCTGCAATTGCTTTTCCGTGCTCAATGTAGTATGGTTTTATTTTTCTTTTCCTCTGTCTCTTTTTTTTTCTTTTCGTTTTGAACTTTTTTTTTTTTTTTTTTGCAACACAACTACCCTTTAAGGTAGCATTTCTCCTCATGGTGGTCATAATACTCGCCGATGGGTAGCTTCACGCTTATCGGTTACAGGTGGTTTATTTTTTTCTTTAGAGACTTTTCATTTATTTCAACTATACCACACATCATAACACAAGCAAATCAGGATAGGCATCTAAGCAAACAGTCATTCATCGATCTGCAATTTCTTCAACTAGTCACATTGCCGACTATTCAGGTTTTCACTGCTAAAAACCTATAATTAAGTGCTTACGAGTCTAACTTAGATCAAATACTCAAAGTATCAGATAAAAGCACATCAAGAGTTTATTGTTTCTAAGATTTCACCCTAAAGCAAACGATTTTATCATTGGACTTATGCCTAACTATTAAAGACTAAAAATAAACAATATTTTTTTTCACTTTTTTTTCTTCTTTTCTTTATCCTTTTTTTTTTTGCTGATGGCCCCCTACTGGTCTTTTATTCTTGCCATAGATTTTTCTGTTTCTCGACTTCCTCTTCCCCGATATCTATGTTTGCTAAACTCTTCTTGACAAATCTTTCTTTCTCTAACCCAACGGATATCTATGATGGCTTTTTGAAACTATGAGTTAGCATGATGCATGTATGCATGAGATGCATGAGATGCAAGTGGTTATCAAAACAACATATATCCTTCTGACCATATTCCTCCTACACTCGTGGTAAATCCATTTATGTCCTAGGTATTTTTGGATAATTATGACCCATAGCATCCCTATTTGTACATATCATGGTGTTGTTGTAGAAATTAACTATGTGACAAAGGAAATTGCCCTTTTATCATTTGTAATTGGATTACCTAGATGTATAAATGATAAAAGGTCCATATGATTAGTTCCGGATTGAGATGATATGAGACAGTATCAATCCACGAAGGTTTAATCATTAAATATACCTAGTCAGAGTATTGTCGAGATTGGACATCGATAATGCGTAAAAGACTAGTATTACACTTGTGTGCGTTGTGGGAGCATAACGACATGGTTCTCATATAATTGGGTATAGGATACTCATGCAAGTGTAATAGGAGGTTGTGTTTACCGATGGTACGGAAACAGCTTCGCTCTGGATAGACCCCTCGGAATTCCATTGGTAGTATGACTATGTGTCTATGGAAGTCCGAATCAGGGTAGGTGTATTTGGTCTTAACCTGAGACTTGCACCGGTAATACTTGTGATAATCAATATACTTTGGTTTGGGCTTTAAGAGGTTCTGTGTACGCCTCTTCTGGGTATATTGAGAATCGTAGTGTATTGGGTGTGATGTCAAGATGGAAGTATCACTCCAGTCATAGTGGAGATGATGATCACGTAGGATACAGAACTGGTGTTCTTTTATACTGCAGCTATCGGGATATTATGACTAGGTCATGTTTATCCGATTATAGAGACTAGTTACCAGAGATCCGATATGTGCTTCGTACGGGGTAGACACAATTCCAGCCCCAGGCCTAGCATGTGACATCCGATACTGGATCGCAATACGCAATACTACGTATACTACGCCTTATATAGATCACATATTCCTATAAGAATATTTCTGGAGAATTGGGTAGGCACAATGCTTTGCTAGAAGCCAACCATGTCTTGTAAATCGGTAAAAACGTAGTACTAGGTACGTACGTGTTTGGATAGTCCGACGACCGGATTTACTGCCGACATATCCGGGGATCTCATGGGTCGCTTCCCGAAGATTCACCGATGACGTATGACTCGCACTTTATTAATCTGGGATTAATTATAAGAGGGAGAGAATTAATCTGGGATTAATTGCGGAGATATTTTATCTGGGATAAAATATTATTTAAAGAGAGAGAACGATTAATTTGGAATTAATCGATAAAATAATATATTCGATATATTATAAGAAGTTGGATTTCGACGCGGAATTAAAATTAGATTTTAATTCAGGCGAACGAGTTAATTTAGAATTAATTCGCAAGCGACGTGAATAGTAATTTTGCTAGGCACAATTATTTAAATGAATTTGATTTAATTACGTCGCAATGGAAAATTCGTTAATTCGGAATTAGCGAACCCGAGCCCGGGAGTGTTTGCGGGCCCACTCGTATTTCAAATTCAAGTGCGGCCCACAAGTCCATCAAGCGTCAAATATTTAGTCATTCAAGTGATATAAAGTCACATCACTTTGAGTGATGTGATGGTTGTCACCTTTTTGGTGATGGAAGTGGTTGAGAGTAATTATTACTCTTTTCCCTCCAATTTTCTTTTGGAAAGCAAATACCTAAAAGACTTTTGACTCTGGATTTTTTGGTATTAGGTTTTTGGAAAACCAAATACACAACACACACTCTCCTCTCTCTCTCTCTCACACAATCGGCCAAGTGCCATTTTCTTTCTTTCTTGGCAAGGCCGAAAATAACAAAGAGGGAATGGAAAATTTGTGGCAAATTTTCCAATGCTAGCATATGAAAAGTCATCCAAAGGTGATAGAGAATCCCACCCAAGGGCATGGAATCACCATTTGCAAAGCTTGGAGCTTGGAGCATCAATGGAGGGCATGACAGAAAATTTGGAGCACAAATTGGAGCCCAATGCCGAGAGCTTCAAGGGAGCAACAAAGGGCTTGTGTTCATCGCATCCAAAACCGATCAAACTGAGTATGTTTCCACCATTCTTCTTTGAGTATTCACACATGTTTCATTGCTTGAAATCGATCTAGGGACTAACCTAGAAACCTAACAATGGTATCTTGAACCATTTTGAGCATGAAATTAAATTAGGGTAAAATTGGGTAAAATTGATTTGAGCATGTTTGAGTGAAATTGAATGTTTAAATATGCTTGAATGATGATAACATGGTGTTATGCATGATGAATTTGATGAAAATTGGATTGGATCAAATTTTCCCTAATCACTTGGCTTGGCCGAATATGGTGTGTGCCCTAATGTCATGGTATTTTTTGATTTTGATCATTGGATGAGTTGAAATCATTTGGGAAATGTTGATTTGAGATTTTATTGGATTGAATTTTGAATTGGACAAAAATTCCCCAATTGCCGTGAATGATGTAGCATGGAAAATGATTGATTTTTGATTCAAATGTGTTGGACATGTGTTGATGATAATTAGCATAATTAATTGTGTAAATTGATGTTTTGGAAATATTAATTTGGTTAATTAATTATGGCATACACTTTAGGTTAATTAAATTATGAAATTTGGAATTTTGGTAATTTAATTAATTGGGCCAAATTTGGAATTGGGCTTGTAAAGTTGTAATTGGGCTTAATGGGCTTGGTTAGGCCAAGTTTGGTTTAGGCTAATTGGTTGGATCCAATTGGGCCCAAAACCATATCTATAAAGTCCAAATATAACTTAATGGACCTTTAATTTTAATTGGGCCTAATGGGCCTAAATTGGTTTCTTGGCAAATAAGGGTGATTCCTTAAATGGGCTTTGGTATTTGGGTTTGACCCATATTGACCAAAAGTCCATGCCTTAAGAAATTAATTGAAAGCCTATTGGACTTTAATTAAATTGAAATTGGATGTTAATTGGGCTTTGAGACCCGAAAAGATTAGATTTAGAATCTAAGTCGCTAAAGGCACATTAAAAGGTGTATTATTTAATTTAGAATTAAATATAGAATTAGTATTAAATACAAATTAAATTGGATTTAATATTGTAGTTTAATATAATTCAAGAATTCGTACTTTGAGTACTTATTCGCAAAACGAATTGGACTCGCGCAAAATCAAATCGTTGTTTGAACATTTGATGGTCATTAATTTTCATATTAATTAATTGGATTAGATTGATTGATAACATGCTTTGTGTGAATACATGGATGCGATGTATGAATAATGTATATCAGATGGATATTAGATGAGTGAGGACAATTTTGGAAATTGTTGTAATAAATTTAGAATTTATTAAATTAGACCTGCGTGTCCAGCCTATTACCTCTTGACTCTGTGTATTTCTCTTCTCACCTATTCCCCTCAATGTAAATGAGGTTTCTTTAGAAGTGTTATGTAATCGGGTAGAAGTAATACTTGTGCTAGCGGGAGAGAGGAAAATGAGAGATTTGTTCTAGGAACAATGTGTTAAATATCCATCCGCATATCATTATTATATTTATTTATACGCGCCTTATTATGTGTTTAGAATGCATGTTTAAAGGTGTATGATGATGAGACCTTAACAAAGATAATAAATTGGTTGCCAATTTACGTGAAAAACCCTCACAAAATATTAAGCGTTTTTCCTTCCATTGAGTAATTCTTACTCAAGATCCAAGACTGGCACTGGTTTTTTGGCCAAAGTCAAAACCTTTGTCCGTCGCGGATGTGTTTGAATCATGAAGGCTTTGTTCCATATCGGTGTCTTGTCCAAGTTGTGATTTTTTGGCCAAAGTCAAGATCACTTCTTGTCCATCGACATCGATTACGAAGCTTTCCATTGTTAATGGGTTCCGCTTAACTGGGATCATTAAGTTTGTTGTGCCAAAGCCAAGACTTAATTGATTCAGAGGAAAAAGGTTAAGGAATATATTGGATATATTGGCATATATAGGATATATATTTCGGACTTGGATGTCCACCTACTGGATCTAGGAATTGGATGGGATCCAATTGATCTTAGAGATCTACCTAGTTAATTATCATACAATTTTTGGCCAAAATAGAGATTGTGTGTTATTTAACGGGATCCTAGCCCACTAGGAAATAAGGTTTCCCGAGTACTACACAGAGGGTTAGAGGCTCACCGAAAATATTCGTTTAGTTACTTCCCAATACGCGCTCATTCAATTTTTCGTCGTTAAATTAATATATTAGTTGGACTAATATTTAATCGTTGTTTTAATTAAACAGTTGGACTGTATTCAAACTATTTCAATTAAAAGTTGATTTTATAATTGGATTATAGTAATCAATATAATTGAATTTAACCATTTAAATTATAGTTGATTATATAGTTAGACTATAGTAATCAATATATTTATATAGTACCTAAAATCATTGATTGGATAGTTGGACTATAGCAATCAAGATATTGAAAGTTAGTGTTTAAAATATAAACCTGGGTGAAAATATTTTTAAACGGCTTTAATTTTCAGATTAGGAATATAATCTCAGGATAGTCCTAGGTGACCGAGAAGTTACTTTATTTGATAGAGTGACGTCTCGAGCCTAAGCATGGAGTTGAGCAAATAGTAGAACATGATATTTGGAATATTCATGTGATGATAACTTTGGTGCTTAATCCATTATGCTTGCCGCATAGACTCCTTAATTTCTTAGTCAGAACTAAGGATTAGATCCTTATAATATGATAATGAAATTGAAGGATCTTCATAGATCTATCCTTAGATCTTAGAAGTACAAACTGCAATAGTAAACTCTTGGAGAGTTAATGGCTATGCTCAAGGAGACAAAACCATAGTTTGTAAAAGGGCAAGAAGCACAAGGCGCATCTTACTTCGACATTCTAGAAGGCCTAGGCTTGGCCGAAGGCTTCTGGGGTGTGGAAAAGGGAAAAGGAAAAATCATCATAGTCTTCTAGGAAGACAAATGACATATCCCAAGATGTCTGCCTAAATTATGGCAAACGGGGTCACTGAAGCGTGACTGCTGTATGGACAAGGCAGACATGAAGGAATTGAAGACGAGCAAGTCTCTGACTTCAAAAATGTTTGTCATAAATATGTTCACTACTAGTATTAAAATTGGATTTTAGATACTAAGTGTGGTACATAAATATGCACTGGTGTGCAGAATCTACTGGTTAGCAGGATACTGACTTCAGTTGAGATTTATCTGCGGATCGGAAATGGGACGAAAGTCGCTGTTTTAACCGTAGAGACCTAAGTTTAGGAACTACCCTTCGGATGTGTACTTAAATTAGGAAACTATTACAATGTAACTAGTTTGACTAGAAACATTATCTCTATATCAGGGTTTAACCCATTGCGGGTATACCTTTATATTCTAGAACAGTTAAGTGTTTTATTTTATAAAGATGATATTGAGATAAACACATTAGATGTGAATAACAGTATTTATATTTTGAATATAAATGAATCTCAAACGTATAACATGACAAACAAATAGCTCAAATTGATTTAATCAGTTGAGACTTACTTGTGGCATTGATGTCTGGGATAAAATTAACAAGACTCGTATATCCACACTTTCGAATAGTGGGTACTAGGACAGATTTAATTCTATTCAAATAATGTCTACGAATCTAGTTTATTAGGCGAAGTGCCTAAAACACCTTTTACTTGGTAAAAGTGAAAATGCCACCGATCTGTTACCCCTCGTTCATAGTGACGTAAGTGGGCCCATGTCTAGCTAGGCTAGAGGTGGATATGAATACTTCGAAACCTTTACGGATGTGGCATCGCGTTATGGTTATGTGTTTCTTTGTGAAACACGGATCGGAAACTTTTGATGAATTCAAAGAGTTTCGACACGAAGTAGACAAACAGATCGGCTAAAGTATTAAAACAACATGATTGGACCGTGTTGAAAATACCTAAGCAATAAGTTTCTCAAATAGTTGAAAGAGTAAATAATTCTTTCAATGAGGACTCCTTTCGGAACATGTCAGTTTTATGACGGTGTGTCCGACAAGAGAAACCAAATTTTGTTGGACATGATAAGGTTAATCATGAGTCGCTCTGAGCTACCATTTTCCTTCTAGGGATACGCATTAAACAGTGCAAAACTTATTTTTAATAAGGTTCCATAAGAATCTGTTTGACAGACTTCATATTAGATATGAACAGGAAAGAAATTGGGTTTTCTCATTCCTGATGATTTGGGTATGCTAGGCATATGTTTGGATGATACCAAACTAAAACCCAAATTGGATAAGTGCCTAAATTGTAGGATATCCTAGGGAAACCAAAGTATAGTACTTATACAACTCATAACAGAACAATTAATTGTTGCTCACCATGCGGTTTTCCTAAGAGGAATACCTATATGCAGTGGTAAGTGGGAGGAAGTAAAACTCGTGAAAATTAGAGTAATACTGTTCCAGGCACCGATTCCTTAATGGAACATAAATAGTTCATCAAGGATGAAACTATACCAATAATCTTCGAATACACAAGAACCGCGCAAGTCGGAGAGAGGTCAGAAGTCATAATAACTGGAGGTATGGGTTTCTGATCTCACCTCATTAAGATGTCAATCTATTGAGGAAGACAAACTAACTACGTATAGGAAGTGATACAAGGTATCGACTCCCTATTATGGTAAAGTGCCATGATGTCCGAAATGGATTCCATGTATATCAACTAAGTTTAGATACTAGTTGATGTACCGCAAGGCATTGTGCCTACTGGTACTATATAAGTCTTCAAGGAAGACATACATGAATGGCAATATACCAACGTACTAAGCTAGGCTTGTAGCAAAAAGGTATCGTTATCAACATTGTGTCGATTACAAAGAAACCTTTTACCCGTTGCCATTGTTAAATCCATTTGGATAACGCTTGCTGATGCTGCATGTTTCATTTATGAAATATGACAGCTGAATGTCAAAATCGCTTTCCTTAAAAGGAAACCTTTTGAAGGATGTTTACAACATCCTGACGGTTTTGTCGTACCAAAACGAGGAAACAAGGTTTGCGAGTTATTCGATCTATTTATGGATTGAAGCAAGCATTGGGTTCTTGGAACTATCGCTTTGATGTAATCATAATGGTATGTGATTTAATTCAAAACGAAAATGATTCTTGTGTATATAAGAGGGTTAGTGGGAGCGCACTGACAGTTACTGTCCAATAAAATGATGATATGTCATTTCTTGGAAATGATATTTCCCATAATACAATCGGTGAAAGCTTGGCTTTCATGAAAATTCTCCGTAGAATTCTTGGGAGAGACAACCTTTATTCTTGGAATAAAGATCTACTGGGATAGATCAAAAAGTTATTGGTACTCTCCGAGAACTCGTACATTGAAATAAATGTACGCGACCTGGTGTCTCATATGCTTTGAGCATATGGAGTCACAATCGGGCTTATCCAAGTGATAGTCACTGGATTGATGTTAAGAACATCCTTTAGTATCTTAGATGAACTAAGGATGCTGTCTTATACTATCGAGAAGGAGAACTTGAAGTGACTGGGTTCACTACTGCAAGTTTCCAAACCGATAATAACGACTATAAGTCGTAATAAAAGGTACTATACAGTTTGAATAACAGAACAGTGAGATGGAAATCTTCCAAGCAAGATACTGTTACCGAATAAACAACAAAAGCAGGTTATTGCTGGAGCTGAGGCAGCAATAGAAGCCATTTGGGTCGATAATAATCCTAATTAGATTAGGAATAGTTATGTTAGCAACTGAGCTAGGCTACAACACAGGCTAAAGAATTAATGGTCTCATCAACGATCCAGATATATACTTCAAATATTCATCTAATTCGTTCGGATCATACATCGTGGCGATGTGATGATCGAATAAATCGAATCAGATGATAACACTGCAAATCCGCTGACGAAAGCCTTTCCTCAGCAAAGTTTGAACGAACCGTACATAGTTTGGGTGTAGGACACTTGAGTGATTGGATATAGGCCAAGTGCGAGATTGTTGGACAATTATGATCCATAGCATCACTATTTGTACAGATCATGGTGTTGTTGTTCGAATTAACTATGTGACAAAGGAAATTGCCCTTTTATCATTTGTAATTGGATTACCTAGATGTATAAATGATAAAAGGTACATATGATTAGTTCCGGATTGAGATGATATGAGACAGTATCAGTCCACGAAGGTTTATTCATTAAATATCCCTAGTCAGAGTATTGTCGAGATTGGACATCGATAATGCGTAAAAGACTAGTATTACACTTGTGCGCGTTGTGGGAGCATAACGGCATAGTTCTCATATATTTGGGTATAGGATACTCATGCAAGTGTAATAAGAGGTTGTGTTTACCGATGGTACGGAAATAGCTTCGCTCTGGATAGACCCCTCGGAATTCCATTGGTAGTATGACTATGTGTCTATGGAAGTCCAAATCAGGGTAGGTGTATTTGGTCTGAACCTGAGACTTGCACCGCTAATACTTGCGACAATCAATATACTTTGGTTTTGGTCGTCCAGGGCTTTAACAGGTTCTGTTTACGTCTCTTCTGGGTATATTGAGAATCGTAGTGTATTGGTTGTGATGTCAAGATAGAAATATCACTCCAATCATAATGGAGATGATGATCACGTAGGATACAGAACTGGTGCTCTTTTATACTGCAGCTATCGGGATATTATGACTAGGTCATGTTTATCCGATTATAGAGACTAGTTACCAGAGATCCGATATGTGCTTCGTACGGGGCAGACACAATTCCATCCCCAGGAATAGCACGTGACATCCGATACTGGATCGCAATACACAATACTACGTATACTACGTCTGATATAGACACATATTTCTATAAGAATATTTCTCGAGAATTGGGTAGGCACGATGTTTTGCTAGAAGCCAACCATGTCTTGTAAATCGGTCAAAACGTAGTACTAGGTACGTACGTGTTCGGATAGTCCGACGACCGAATTTACTGCCAACATATTCGGGGATCTCATGGGTCGCTTCCCGAAGATTCAGCGATGATGTATGACTCGCACTTTATTAATCTGAGATTAATTATAAGAGGAGAAAATTAATATGGGATTAATTACGGAAATATTTTATCGGGGATAAAGTATTATTTAAAGAGAGAGAACGATTAATTTGGAATTAATCGATAAAATAATATATTCGATATATTATACGAAATTGGATTTCGACGCAGAATTAAAATTAGATTTTAATTCGGGCGAACATAGAATTTTTGGGGCTTTTGTTCAATTCGAAATCCAATCCAATTCGATTCAATTAACATCAACCTAATAGATTCCAACTCATCAAATGAATCAAAAATCAAAAATTCCAAGAATCCAAAAATACCAATACATTCGGCCAAGGGGAATAATTTGGGGAAAATAATTCCAAATCATTTTTCAACAAATTGGTCCAACCAAAATGAAATTAAACATGTTATAAGCATACTTAAACAATCAATTTATTCAAATCATGCTCAACAAACATTTACCCAATTTTTAAGCCCTACATTTTTCATGCTTGAACCTAGGCTCTTGATGCCATTGTTGGTTATTATCTAGGTCCCAAGATCAAACAAGCAATGAAAACAATGTGCGAATACATCAACGGAGGTAGCGGAATACTCAAATCGATCGGTTGAGTCGATTTGGAGACGAATGAAGCCGCAAAACTCACTGGTTTGGTGCGCCCACTGCTGCAGTTCGTGCTCATTGGTTTGGCAGTTTCGGGTCTCATTTCGAAGCTCCAAACTCCGTCGGATGAGTCCCGCCTCATGGGTGAACCTCCCTACCACCTTCGCAAGACTCGTAAGTGTGCTAGCACTTGAATTTTCACCATGAAAACCCACTCTTGGCTTCCCTATTGCTCACGTTTTTCTGGTTCAAAACCAGTCCCAATATTTCTGTTTTGGGCGTAAGAGAAGAGAGAAAAAGAGAGAGAAGAAATGTGTTAACTTATCTCAAAAAGTGTAAAGCCCTTTTGATTATATATTTTTTAAAACAATAATCAATTTCCATTTAATTTTATCTAATAAATTAAATGAATTTTGGAGCCAAAAACCAAAAGTTTTCCCTCCACAAGCTTTCACTATTCATGTCAAGTCCATCACAAGTCCATCAAGTCACATCTACTTTAATAAAGTGACATGTTGTCATTTCACATCACTCAAAGTGACATTTGATTTGACGCTTGATGCGACTAATGATTTGACGCTTGATGTGACTTGCGTCGCCGCACTCGAATTCGAAATAGGAATGCGCTCGCAATCACACTCGGGCTCGGGTTCGCTAATTCCAAATTAACGATTTTTCCGTCGCGTCGTAATTAAATGATTACGCCTAGCGAATTCACTATTCACGTCGCTAACGAATTAATTCTAAAATAATTCGTCGCCCGAATTAAAATCTAATTTTAATTCCGCGTCGAAATCTAATTTCATTTAATATATCGAATATATTAATTTAATCTATTAATTCCAAATTAATCGTTATCTCTCTTTAGACGATATTTTATCCTAGATATTATCTCCGTAATTAATCGTAGATTAATTTTTTTCTCTTCTATATAATCCCAGATTATTCAAGAGTGCGAGTTGTGCGTCATCGGTGGATTATCGGGAAGCGACCCATGAGATCCCCGGATAAGTTGACAGTAAATACGGTCGTCGGAGTATCTGAATCACGTATGTACCAAGTACTACGTTCTACCGATTTACGAGACAAGGTCGACTCCTAGCAAAGCACCAAGTCTTCCAATTCTCCGGACATATCCATTTAAGAATATTAAGATCTGTATCAAGCGTAGTATACGATTGTATTGTGCGTATCGGCCCAGTATCAGATAGTCACGTGCTAGGCCTGGGGCTGGATAAGTGTCTGCCCCGTACGAAGCACATGTCAGATGTCTAGTAACTAGTCTCTATAATCGGATATACATGACCTTGTCATAATATCCCGATGGCCGCGCAGCACTTAAGAGCACTAATACTGTATCATGCGTGACATCATCTCCAATATGACTGCAGTGATACTTCCGTCTTGACATCACATCCAATACACTACGACTCTCTGATAAACCCAGAAGTGGTGTACGCAGAACCGGTTAAAGCTTGTACCACCAAGACCAAAGTCTATCGATTATCGTAAGTATTAGCGATGTAAGTCTCAGGTTAAGACTATACACACCTACCTTGATTTCGGCCTCCCATAGACACATACTCATAATACCAATGGGATTCCGAATGGTCTATCCAGAGCGAAGCTGTTTCCCATACTATCGGTGAAACACGACCTCCTATCGCACTTGCATAAGTATCCAATACTTATATATATGAGAACTATGTCGTTGTGCCCTCACAACGCACACAAGTGCAATACTAGCCTATTCCGCATTATCGATGTCCTGTCTCGACAATACTCCGGCTAGGGATATTTAATGATTAATCCTTCGTGGACTGATACTGTCTCATATCATTCTCAATCCAGGAACTAATCATATGGACCTCTCTTCATTTATATATCTATGGTGATCTAATCACAAATGATGAGAATGTAACTTCCTTGTCACATAGTTAATTTGCTACAACAACACAATGATCTGTGCAAATAGTGACGCTATGGGTCATTTTTTCCAACAATCTCCCACTTGGCACATAGCCAGTCACTCAAGTGTCCTACACCCGAACTATGTACGGTTCGCTCAAATTGCTGAGAAAAGATTTTCGTCAGCGGATTTGCTTGATTATCTTCTGACGCGATTTACACGATCATCACATCGCCACGATGTATGATCCGAACGAATCGGATGATATAGAAGTATATATCTGGATCGTCGATGAGACCTTTAATTCCTTAGCCTGTGCTGACGCCTAACTCAGCTGCTAAAAGAACTATATCTAATCTAATCAGATTTATTTTCGATCCAAATGGCTTCTATTGCTGCCTCAGCTGCAGTAATAATCCGCATTTGTTGTTTATTCGGCAACAGTTATCTTGCTCGGAATATTTCCAGCTCACTGTCCCAGTGTTCAAACTTTATAGTATCTCAGTATTTAATTGTTTGGAAACTTGCAGCGGTGATCCCAGTCACTTCAAGTTGTCCTTCTCCATAGTTTAAGACAACATCTTTAGTTCTCTCAGATACTAACAGATGTTCTTAATGTTCAATCCAGTGACTATCACTTGGATTGACCTGATTGTGACTCCATATGCTCGAAGCGTATGAGACACCCTATCAAGTACATTTTAAATGTACAATTTCCCAGAGAGTGTTAACAACTCCAAATCTATCCCAGTAGATCTTTATTCCTTGAATAAAGGTTGTTACTCCCCAGAATTCTACGGAGAATTTCTATGAAAGCCAAGCTTTCAACAATTGCTTTATGGGAATTTCACTGTCAGTGCGCTCCTCTCCCACTAACCTCCTTATATACACAAGAATTATTTCGTTTTGAGTCAAATCATAAACCATTATGATTATTTCGAAACGACAGTTCCAAGAACCTTATGCTTGCATTAATCCAAACATGGATCGAATAACCCGCAAACCTCGTTTGTTGGTTATACAAAATCGTCTGAATGTTATAAACATTCTCCAAAAGGTTTCCTTTTTAGGAAAGCGATTTTGATCTATAACTGACACATTTCATAAATGAAATACGCAGTTATCAACAAGCATCTTCAAAATGGATTTACCATGGCAACAGGTAAAAGGTTGAACCGTTATTAACACAATGTTGATAACGATACCTTTCCGTCAAAAGCCTAGATTTGTACGTTGGTATGTTGCCATCCATGTATGTATTCCTTGAAGACATTTAAAGTACCAATAGGCACAATGCCTTGTGGTACAACAACTAGTATCCAAAATAGTTGTTATACATGGAATCCATTTCGGACTCATGGCACTTTGCCATAATAGGAAGTCGATACCTTGTATCACTTCCTCAAAACGTAGTCGGTGGATATACCTTCATAAGATTGACATCTTTATGAGGTTAGATCAGAAACCCATACCCTAGGTTGTTTTCTGACTCTATCCGATCTACTAGTTTCTTGTGTATTTGAAGATTAATGGTATAGATTCATCATAGATGAACTATTTGTGTTCCATTAAGGACTTCGTGCCTTGAACAGTATTACTCCGATTTTCATCGAGTATCACTATCCTCCCACTGATCACTGCATATCGGTATTCCTCTCAGGAAAAATGCATGGTGAGCAACAATCACATTGTTCTCATGTGAGATTTATAAGTACTATACTTATGGTTTCCTTTAGGATAACCTATATTGGCACTTATCCAATTTGGGTCTATTAGTTTGGTATCATCTAAACGTTATGCCTGGCATACCCAAATTATCAGGAATGAGAAACCTGGTTTCTTCCCTGTTCATATCCTATATGACATCTGTCAAACAGATTTATATGGAACCTTATTCTAAATAAGTTTTGCACTGTTAATACATATCCTATTGAAGGAAACAGTAGCTCAGAGCGACTCGTGATAAACCTTATCATGTCCAACAAAATTCGGTTTTTAGTTCGGACACACCGTCTAACTAACGTGTCTCGGGAGGAGTCCTTATATGAAAGAATACCGTACTCTTTCATGTACGTCTGAAACTTACTGCTTAAGTATTTTCCATCACGGTCTTACCGTGGTGGTATAATACTATAGCCGATCTGTTTATTTACTTCGTGTCGAAACTTCAAAAGTTTACGATCTGTGTTCTTCAAAAGAAACACATAACCATAACGTGATGCTACATCCGTCAAGGTCACGAAATATTCATGTTCACATCTAGTCTAGCTAGATATATGCCCACTAACTTCACCATGAATAGGGCTAACAGATCGGTGGCCCTTATACTATTACCAAGTAAATAGTATTTTAGGTACTTTACCTAATAAACTAGATTCGCATACCTTATTTGAATAGTCAAATCAGTCCTAGTACCCACTCTTCAAAAGTGTGGATATACGAGTCTCGTTTAATTGTGTCCTAGACAACAATGACACAAATAAGTCTCTATTGATCAAATCAATTTGAGCTATTTATTTGTCATTTTTATATGTTTGAGATTTTATTATATTCAAAATATAAATTCTGTTATTTACATCTAATTATTTATCTCAGTATCATCTTTATATAATAAAACACTTAGTATTCTATAATATAAAGGTTTTATCCGCAACGGATTAAACACTGATATAGAGATAATGTCTCTAGTCAAACTAGTTACATTATAACAGTTCCTAATTTAACAATAATCCAATTATTTAATCAACTATAATTTTAATTCAATTATATTATAGTTGATTTCTTGTATTCAATGGACAAGAAATGGTCTTGACTTTGGCCAATAAACCACAACTTGGACACGACACCGATATGGAACAAAGCCTCGTGATTAAAACATATCTTTGACGGACAAGGGCTTGACTTTGGCCAACAACCCCTGCCAATCTCGGATCTTGAGTAAGAATCACTCAATGGAAGGAAAATAAACGCTTGATATATAACGAGGGTTTTTCGCGTGCAAATTGGCTACCAATTTAATTATCTTTGTTAAGGTCTCATCATCATACACCCTTAAACATGCATTCTAAATACATAATAAAGCGAGTATGAAAATAAATAATAATGATATGCGGATGGATACTTTACACATTGATCCTAGATCAAATCTCTCCCTTTCTCACTCAAGCTAGCACTTGTATTACTTCTAACCCGTTACACTACACTTATAAAGAAAACTCATTTACATTGAGGGGAATAGGTGAGAAGAGAATACAAAGAGAATAGAGGTGATAAGGCTGGACACGCAGGTCCAATTTAATAAATCAAATTTATTACAACAATTTCTAAAATTGCCCACCCATCTAATATCCATCCGATATACATTATTCATTCAACACAACCACGTATTCACACACATAAGCATGCTATCAATCAATCTAATCAAATTAATTAATCTGATAATTAAGTGATCATCCAATGTTCAAACAACGATTTGATTTTGTTCGAGTCAAACTCGTTTTTGCGAATAAGTACTTAAAGTACGAATTCATGAATTAAATTAAACTACTCATTAAATCTAATTTAACATGTATTTAATACTAATTCATTATTCAATTCCAAATTAAACATTACACTTTATTAATAACCTTTACGATTTAAATTCCAAATTTAATCGTAACGCGTCTCAAAGACCGATTAACGTCCAACGTCAATTCAATTAAAGTCCAATGGGCTTTTAATTGATTTCTTAAGGCGTGGACTTTTGGTCAACTTGGGTCAAACCGATAACCAAAGTCCAATCCGGGATTTACCCCATAAGCCCATAGATCAATCTTGGCCCATTAGGCCCAATTGAACTTTAAAGGTTCATTAGTCGCATTTGGGCTTTATGGTTAAGGTTTTGGGCCCAATTGGATCCAATCCATTTGGCCTAAACCCAACTTTGTACAACAAAGCCCAATAAGCCAAATAACAATTTTAATAGCCAAAATCCAATTTTAAGGCCTTAAATAATTAAATTAGATAAATCCAATTTAGCAATTTAATTACCTAAAGTGTATAATATGATTAATCACCTAAATCAACATTTCCAAAACATCAAATTAGTCCAATTAATCATACTCAATTCATTATTATATGTCCAACACACAAATTGAAAAATCAAACCCATTACATGCTTCAAAGCTCTCGGCCAAGGAGGGATTTTGTGTCCGATTTGGTTTCAATCCAATCGAACCCACAATCGACATCAAATCACCATCCACTTTGATTTCATACACATCCAATGTCACAAAATCAAAATCACCAAGACATTAGGGCAATAATTCCAATTCGGCCAACATAGAATTTTTGGGGTTTTGTCCAATTCGAAATCCAATCCAATTCGATTCAAATTAACATCAACCTAATAGATTCCAACTCATCAAATGAATCAAAAATCAAAATTCCAAGAATCCAAAAATACCAATACATTCGGCCAAGGGAATAATTTGGGGAAAATAATTCCAAATCATTTTTCAACAAATTGGTCCAACCAAAATGAAATTAAACATGTTATAAGCATACTTAACAATCAATTTATTCAAATCATGCTCAACAAACATTTACCCAAATTTTAAGCCCTACATTTTTCATGCTTGAACCTAGGCTCTTGATGCCATTGTTGGTTATTATCTAGGTCCCAAGATCAAACAAGCAATGAAAACAATGTGCGAATACATCAACGGAGGTAGCGGAATACTCACATCGATCGGTTGAGTCGATTTGGAGACGAATGAAGCCGCAAAACTCACTGGTTTGTGGCGCCCCACTGTTGCAGTTCGTGCTCACTGGTTTGGCAGTTTCGGGTCTCATTTCGAAGCTCCAAACTCCGTCGGATGAGTCCCGCCTCATGGGTGAACCTCCCTACCACCTTCGCAAGACTCGTAAGTATGCTAACACTTGAATTTTCACCACTGAAAACCCACTCTTGGCTTCCCTATTGCTCACGTTTTTCTGGTTCAAAACCAGTCCCAAAATTTCTGTTTTGGGCGTGAGAGAAGAGAGAAAAAGATAGAGAAGAAATGTGTTAACTTATCTCAAAAAGTGTAACCCTTTTGATTATATATTTTTTAAAACAATAATCAATTTCCATTTAATTTTATCTAATAAATTAAATGAATTTTGGAGCCAAAAACCAAAAGTTTTCCCTCCACAAGCTTTCACTATCATGTCAAGTCCATCACAAGTCCATCAAGTCACATCTACTTTAATAAAGTGACATGTTGTCAATTCACATCACTCAAAGTGACATTTGATTTGACGCTTGATGCGACTAATGATTTGACGCTTGATGTGACTTGCGTCGCCGCACTCGAATTCGAAATACGAATACGCTCGCAATCACACTCGAGCTCGGGTTCGCTAATTCCAAATTAACGATTTTTCCGTCGCGTCGTAATTAAATGATTACGCCTAGCGAATTCACTATTCACGTCGCTAACTAATTAATTCTAAATTAATTCGTTCGCCCGAATTAAAATCTAATTTTAATTCCGCGTTGAAATCTAATTTCATTTAATATATCGAATATTTAATTTAATCGATTAATTCCAAATTAATCGTTATCTCTCTTTAGACGATATTTTATCCTAGATAAATTATCTCCGTAATTAATCCTAGATTAATTTTTCTCTCTCTTCTATATAATCCCAGATTATTCAAGAGTGTGAGTTGTGTGCGTCATCGGTGGATTATCGGGAAGCGACCCATGAGATCCTCGGATAAGTTGGCAGTAAATACTGTCGTCGGAGTATCCGAATCACGTATGTACCAAGTACTACGTTCTACTACGATTTACGAGACGGTCGACTCCTAGCAAAGCACCAAGTCTTCCAATTCTCCGGACATATCCATTTAAGAATATTAAGATCTGTATCAAGCGTAGTATACGATTGTATTGTGCGTATCGGCCCAGTATCGGATAGTCACGTGCTAGGCCTGGGGCTGGATAAGTGTCTGCCCCGTACGAAGCACATGTCGGATGTCTGGTAACTAGTCTCTATAATCGGATATACATGACCTTGTCATAATATCCCGATGGCCGCGCAGCACTTAAGAGCACTAATATTGTATCCTGCGTGACATCATCTCCAATATGACTGGAGTGATACTTCCGTCTTGACATCACATCCAATACACTACGACTCTCTGATAAACCCAGAAGTGGTGTACGCAGAACCGGTTAAAGCCTGTACCACCAAGACCAAAGTCTATCGATTATCGTAAGTATTAGCGATGTAAGTCTCAGGTTAAGACTATACACACCTACCTTGATTTCGGCCTCCCATAGACACATAGTCATAATACCAATGGGATTCCGAAGGGCCTATCCAGAGTGAAGCTGTTTCCCGTACTATCGGTGAAACACGACCTCTTATCGCACTTGCATAAGTACCCAATACTTATATATATGAGAACTATGCCGTTGTGCCCTCACAACGCACACAAGTGCAATACTAGCCTATTCCGCATTATCGATGTCATGTCTCGACAATACTCCGGCTATGGATATTTAATGATTAATCCTTCGTGGACTGATACTGTCTCATATCATTCTCAATCCAGGAACTAATCATATGGACCTCTCTTCATTTATATATCTATGGTGATCTAATCACAAATGATGAGAGTGTAATTTCCTTGTCACATAGTTAATTTGCTACAACAACACAATGATCTGTGCAAATAGTGACGCTATGGGTCATTTTGTCCAACACAAGCATCAAATCTTTAGTCATTCAAGTGATATAAAGTCACATCACTTTTAGTGATGTGATGGTTGTCACCTTTTTGGTGATGGAAGTGGTTGAGAGTAATTATTACTCTTTTCCCTC
>SKCR01007892.1:0-23515 GCA_019454045.1 Zanthoxylum bungeanum | reverse complement strand
TATAAATAATATGTGGGGATAACAATTATGCATTAAATCAACAAAACTAAGAATTAGAAAAACCTGAGAATCTGTAGATCATTGAAGAACAAATCCAAGTCGAGTGTTGACTATTTCCTTAAGAACTTATTAGTCCCGCCTCGGTGCACTACGAATCTCTTGTGGCTAATGTTTTCCCAGATACTTGGTTATTTCTTGATTAAGGGACACTTCTTTAAATCAAAAACATGAACTATGAAATGGTGGAACTCTCTTCAACTATAGACTTAAACTATCTTAATGTGCCTAAGATTAGTGAAAGAAGAATGAATTAAATTGAATAATTGAATGAATAAAAAATGAGAACCCAATGCCCTATTTATAGACGTGGAAAGTTGTCATTAAAGAAGTACCCTTAATCTAAGGATGCAATCCTTAAAATGTCATAACTTTTCAATGTACCGTTTCAACTCAAAGATCATATTTTTTTCACTCTAAATGATATATCTATTTATTTAGTGTCTTTCCTAAAGCTCACATATTAAAGACATGTTTTATCACAAGATACCTATAAATATAGCTTATATTTAGGAAATTTCCAACCGAAAGTACCTCCGGATGTTAATGATGGCTGGCGTCAGGTACTTGTAAAGCTAATTCAGTGAGTGACTTCAGGGAAATGGGTGATTATAATTCATGACTGAGTTTCCAACTTAATTAGGACTTATGAGTTAAAAATTTTAAAATGATTTGGAATTGAATTAAATTATAGTAATAGTAGTACAAATAATTTTCCTTCAATTATTACCACTAACCCCATTAAAAATAAAATACTAAACCAACGATGATTAAAATCTTGAATTAAAAATATACCAAGAGGACCAACTGCCGTCCACCACCTTCATGTCATTGTCACACCATTAAAGAAATTGGTGTGAGAGTAAAAATTCGAATAATAATTTTTAGGGGAATAGTGATTAAAATTATAATAATTTTAGGGGATATTTTTCTAATGATATTTATGTTGGGATATATGTCATAAAGCTTCATTTATTGTAAACTGAATTGTTTATCAAAATAATATATGCATTATTCATTTATCAAAGTTGTTTGATTTAAATCGCATGTTATAAAATGTCTTATTTACCCTTGATTACTCATGTGCTTTCAGACTTAGTGTATGTGTGATACACAAGAGGATTTAAATATGAAGTTAGTAATCTAAAACAGTCCATATGGAGCAAGTAAAATGGGTACTTTGTTTATGGTTTATCTATAGTTGCGGTCAATTCTATACTAGTATGATGACCTTGATCTGGGATCGTTCATGTGGTGACATGAGAATGGAGGCACCTTGTATGATGTGATCATATAGGACTGGACCCAGATAAAAAATGATTATCTTATAATATCTGTTAACTGAAGAAATTCATTTTATCTACTAGATGGTCATATATGGATTGATCTTAACCCTAAGTGTACTACGAACTCCTGCATGGCAGGATATGTCCTTTGATTTACTAAGGTGAGGTTGGTGTAGCATTCTCAGCCAATAACTACGTATTTTAGGGATATGGTTTGATATGTAGTTGTGAACGTTTTACATAGACATGAAGTTCACTCCTTCTTACGAGAAGTAAAAGAGTATCTTTCTTAAGAGTTGATTTGGTACTTGAATAATTAGAGCGCTCGAATCTTTCTATTACGAATAGAAATATTAATATTCATAATAGTTATGAATTAATTGTTCATTATAGAATCAATGGTACTTAAGTGATAAAATAATTAGAGGGGTATAACGGACTTTTGACCCGGCTCTAATTATGAGATATTCGTGAAGGGCCAATCCGTATGTAATGACTATATCGATGAACACCGAAGTTATTTGGTTTATATTTTCCATTTACGGCAACGAGAGTTCAACTTTGAGTTTTTAGTGGAATAACGCGAAGTTAATAATTCGTAATATTTAATTAAAGAGTTTCATTAATATTTCAGGATTATGGGAGTTCAGAACTGTAGGTCAATTTGGTCATCGTGCTAGCTCGATTAGTTGTAGCAAACCTAATATAATTAGATTGTCTAATTATATACTCACATATATTTTAGTATATTATTAATATGATTAATAATATATTTGGTCACAAATGAAAACTAAATTAAATTTGTTTGATATAATATTTTCTAGAATTATTTGATTATGAGATAATCGAATCATGATTATGAGATAATCAAGTTAGTAATAATTATAAAAAAATTATTACATCATTATTAAGATAATGACGTCATTATTAAGATAATAAATTTTAAATTATATTGGAGACAACACCATATGGCTTGTCATGCTCTCCATTAATTTATGTCTATTAGGTATGACCTAAATACCTAATTGTTTTGTCATTAGTGGATCATTTCTTATGTTTTGGTATGACCTCCACATTAATGTGTTTGCCATTGCAATAAAGCATTAGTGACTTAATGATAAGAGTAGTTGGCTTGATTGGAAGAGAATATAATCTCTACCATTTCCACTCAAAGATTGAGGGTGAGAGAAATTCATATTCATTCACACAAATGTTGTGAGATAGAGAGAGAAAAAGAAAATCCTGAAAATTTTCTTAAGTGTTGAGAAAAAATTATTTTCTCAAGCGTTGAGAATGGAAAGAAAATTAGAGTGAGTTAGATCTACATCTTCATTCAATTTTCTTTAAGCCAAAAGAAATTATGACAACAACTTCTCTAAATAGTTTATAGATTCATCTTTGTGTGTGAAGCCCGCACTTCGATTTGTTGGTTTCGAGTCATAGTTCAGAAGAACGGGTGGTTGATCCAAGCATCAGATCTCAATGGAAACATTTACCAAGTGTTGGTAATTTTTCAGTTTCAGTTTGTCTTCACAACAAGGAGGAATCCGGTCACCAAGAGTTAGGGGATTCAATAAAGGAGAAGGCAATAAAATTTTCAAAGTCGGTCCCGGAGCCAATAGCAATTCCGCTACGCATAAGGAAAGACGTTTCCTACAATTTATACTTCAAGCAGTTGTATATTTTAGTCTCTCTTCAAAATATACAATTACTTAAAGCATGAATGCCGCTAAAAAATATCCTCCTATAAATATCCTTAAAATTATTTACAAAGTACTAATATTTTCTATTAAAATTATTTTTTAACAATAAAATAGTAATATTTCGTGATTATTTTTAGTCACTGTTATGTTGCCGTTTAGTTTGTTTATCATGTATGTAGCGGTGTAAAATGGGCCGAGCTAGTATAGTCCGGAAGCTTAAATGAGTAGTACATGATCATCATATTTTATCAGCACAAATAATATATTAATTTTTTTGAAAAAAAAAATTAAAATTAAAAAACACTATAATACTTTAGTAATAATTATAAAAATAAAAAATTTAAGTGATTAGAATATCTTAATAATTTTTAAACGATATTATTAAAAAAAATAAAAGAATCTGTAAGCCTATAGCCTAATACGACCTAATACAACACGTCGCCAGTAATATTCTAGTTAGAGCAACTATAAAATATTCTACTAAATTTACTTATTTGCTTACTTATGTGAGAAATTGAAGAGTCTAAAAATAAGTTTTAACTCTAAAAAACTCTTCAAATAAAATTATGTTTATATTATTTTAATTAAATTTTTTCCTCCACAAAATTTAACAACCCTCCATTTTTCATTAAATTTAATAACCTGTCAATTTTTTTTATCTCTAACAAATTTAATTATCGACCAATTTATATTTTGAAGTATTTTTAATTTTTTACACAAACTTGTTGTGCTTCATGATGTAAAATCTGATTATTAACTATTGCACAATGTGGGTCAAGATTTCAAGTTCGATAAAAAAAAATTGAACTTAAATTGAATAAATTATATTAAATTTCATTGAAATTCATCCTAAAAAAATAAATATTCTTAAAGTTATTTATAACTAAAAATATATTTTCAAATGAGAGAGTAAGACGAGAGATAAACTCTAATGTAAATTAAAAACAATGTTTGACAATTGATTGAAAAATAAATGAGACATAAATATTAAGTGTAAGTAAACCAATTGTTTCATTTAAACTATAAAACCAACTAGATGCGGATCATTTACAAGATCAATACATAAAATCTTATTAAGATTTTTATTATGATATGAAATTATACTCAAATATGTATTCAACCCGCATAAAGTGCGGGCCTATACTAGTTTTAATAAATAATTATTATCAATAACTCTAACCATCACCACAAAAAATAAAAATAAAGAGGAGAGATAAAATATTATATAATATTATTTGAAGAGAGATAAATTGTTCTTCAATATTAAATAATGAAAATGAAAATCTAATTTGAAGAATCTCATTTGATGTTTCCTTTGGAACAAATTTTGATGATGTGGCTCACCATTTAAATAACAAATTAAAATAACATTTGGTGGTCTTTTGGAGTTATTCTTTATATATTGATTCAATGAGGATAAAATTTGATTCTTACATAAAGTGTTATATATTTTTCATTTTAGTGAGACAAATCAAAATTATTTCATTAATAATGCAAATTTTTCGTTAATTTATAAGATATATTTTAATAAATTTTCAGATTGAGTGATTGTGACTACCTATACTTAAGTACCTTTATGTGTATCCGTCATTAATCTAATCAACCTCGGTAGAATTAGGCTCAACATAATTTCGACACAGAGGAACCAATGAACTTAAATAATTCATGTCATGCTGACACAATATGACACGATTCATATATAATATACATTTATACATTTGTGAATAGCAATAAAAAATTTATAAATCGAACATGTGGATCTAAAAGTTTCAACAGATTACTGGTTCGATCGATTGAACTATTGATCGACATGATCACACACGTATAACGAAAGCGCACGTATCGTTCAAGTAGTATAAAATGTATCGATCCCACGAGGACTTAATACCTAAGCTATTAATTTATGAAGCCAAATGTTTACGAGTATCTAATTGATTGGTTGTTTGATTGTATGGTGACTTTAAACTAAAACAAGTAAATAAAATAGTGTGAAAGTGAATTAAAGGTAAATTCAATATTATTAAACTATCTAGGGTTGTGAATCTTTCCAATATCTTTTTAAAGATGAAGTGGTTATCTTATGTTTGTGTAATATATTGGTTTACTAACCTGGAACACAAAATTATGCAAAAGCCTATGTCGATGGTCAGATGCATCTACCCAGTGTAACCCAATTAATCATTTATCTATGTCAACAATGTTACCTGAATTTATTAAGATTAAGTTCTAATTATGGCTACCTCCGCCCGATAGGTATATGTCTATCTTGTAAGGAAAGTTATTAAAGGGTTATATATCCTAAAGGAAGATCGTGGGCTATTAAGTATAAGGCTAAAACCTAAAATTCATTCGTCAAGTTTATTTTAAGTTTACCAGATCAATCTTATTAATGACCAGTTAACAAGAAGTATTAAGCTTAAGACTTAATAAATAAACTTTTATATTACCCAAACTATAAATTAACCCATTATAAACATGTGATATTGGAAATCATCACAACCTCAGATAACGGACTTAGCTACGACTCATATCTAAGGCTAGTAAAAGCTTAAATAAAATAAATGACATAAAGTAAATGCTGAAAATTAAAAAGATAAAAGTACAAATAAAGAAAATGATGGGGTTCGAGGATTCAATTTTATTACTACTATTTTAGATATCTCCCTTATTATAATATATTAACTTTGCATTATATTACCAACCAGCCATATATGCGGTATCATGATTAAGTCAAATTAATAATTAATTCCAACCGATCATACATGCGGTATCAATGTTTAGTCAAGTTAAAACCAATTTTATAATTAAGTCCAACCAGCCATATCGGCGGTATCTTCATTAAGTCAGGTTTTAAATAGTTTATATATTATAATTAAGGGAGATTAATCTAAATATTAGTAATAAAAGCTTTACCTTTTACCTCAGTAGGGGGAGTTACCTCCTCATTGCTGAATATTAAAAACTGAAAAGTAAAGAAAAGAAAGTACTATTGCGTAAAAGTAAATAAAATTAATTACAGAAAGCTTTAAATAAACAAACAAGATACAATCTTCTTATTATTCTTAAGGAATTCCTTAGAAGAAAGTATGAAAATTCAAATGAAATCGAGCTCAATTTATAGGCACCAACAGGTCCCCCGCGTCGCGACGCGCAAAGGTCTGCGTGTCGCGACGCCTTAGCTGGCAACGCGGCAGACACGGTTTGCTCTGCTGTCTGTTGACATGGCACGCGTAATCTGTCGGCCCAATAGAATGCTGACACATGGCACGCGACAAATTTTGGTCCAATGACATATCGACACGTGGCAGAAGGTGATTTGTGGATGGTGACTTGGCTGACACGTGGCAAGCTGACTCAATATGCGGCTGACGTGGATGACACATTGTAGGCATTGCATTTTTGCATGTGAAACCCGATGATGAGTCTCAGTTGGAGGCACTACCTTTTTAGTCGAGGAAGTTGCGGGAAACGGTTGTCGGAAGGGAATCAGCATTTCATTAAATTTTATCCGCATGTTTAGCTCCAAGCTCGCTCGTTGGACCTCCGTTTTAAAGCACATTTGGCCTAAAAAACCCATAACCATTTAACCTTGGCCCAAACCCACTCACCAAACCAACACAACACCTAACCCACCAAGACAAAGCCCACACCACCACCACCTAGGCCCACACGCCCATCACCCTAAGATACACCCAAATTAAATTAAATATTAATTAAATAATGTAATTGAATTAAATAAAATAAAATAATTAAACCATTTACTAAATTAAAGAAAACATAAAATATAGTCATACCTAATTAAGATAAATCACATATTGTAACTTCCTAATCCAAAATATTATATACTAAATTAAAGAAATATTATGCCTAATTAAAATCAATCATAACCAATTAAAAATATTGACTTCTTAATCTAACAAATTAAATGCCTAAAGAACACCAATCAAATATTCAACCTTCCTTATTCACCAAAATTTGTCCCCCCAATCAATCAAATCTTTTCTTTGTTTGACACCAAATCGAATCTATTCCTTGTGAGACAAGGGGAAGCCCTAGCCCTTGTCTATATAAATAACCCAAAACCAAAGCCTTCCTCCTCTCCAAGCTCTCCCATTCACGCATGTAACAAAACTGTCATACACTCACGAAAATAAACCCATTCACACAAAGCAACGAAGCCCTCAAACTCACACAGCCTATACATTGACACACGACGACCTACTCTCCACTAAACCTGCCCCCCTCACCAGCCCTTACACTCGGCAACTTCACAGCCTGCTCACGCTAACCATTCACTGCCTCACGCCACTTGCCCCTTCACACACTCCACTCACGTAACAAGCCACATACAATCCACGCACAATACAGCCCTTTAATCCACGCATCTCCCCCACTGAATGCACCACGTTAACTGCCTCACAACAGCCCCAAGAACCCCTTCAAACTCTCGTCAAAACACAGCCCCACTGCACGCCCAAAACACAACCCCAAAACGCCTACTGCACTGCCTCATTCACTGCCGCATATTACACCTCTATTCTGTCCAGTTTTACCGCAACTTAAACCCCCAAAACAGTCTAGAAAACAGTCCCCAAAACTGCACTGAACAACTGCCCAAAACAGTCCCCGGAATCACTCAAAACAGTAGCTTTAAACACCAAAAACAGCGACCAAAATACGGCGGCAATACGGCAGTAAAACGGCAGCAAAACAGCAGTAAAATGGAGTTAAAAGAGTAGCTTGAGCAGCAAAACAGCGAGGTAAAACGCAAACCAGTGAACCATAAAAGTTGAGGAGCTTTAACCCTTCCGATCTCCGTGAAACGCAAGTCCGAAAGTTGACAAAAAAAGGTTAGACCTGAGGGTATCTTTCACATCCATTTTTAGTTGTATTTTTATTATTTATTGAGTTTTGTTTGCATGATTATTTTTTAGTGAATCATGTTGTGGCCCTTGAATAGATAGAAAATGCATGAATTGTAAAATGATGTGTGTTGTGGCCCTTGAATAAAATGAAAAATATGTCGCCTCTTGTGGTATATAGGATGGAAACCCGGACATAAATTTCATAGCCGATTCCGAATGGACAGTAGTATGATCTGTACTCGGGATACAACTCCACGTACCACTTGAGTAAACGACGCATATTTTATTTTATGTTGTTTTGATTTGTTTGTCATTCGTTGATTTTCGCATGTTATTTGTTTATGCATGATGTGATCGAGCGCATGGGCTTAGTAAATTGAATTAAAGGTCCCCTATTTTGAGGGGTTAAAATCATTTATCACGATGCCTTGCCGCGCCGATTGATGTATATTCGGTTGAATGTAAGATGTGTTCAATTGGGTATACGAAGTCCGATATTATTGTCTTTATTGTTTATATGTATGATGTGATCGAGTGCATGGGCTTAGTAAGTTGGATTAAAGGTCCCCTATTCTGAGGGGTTAAAACCCTTTACCACGATGCTTTGCCGCGCCGATTGATGTATATTCGGTTGAATGTAAGATGTGTTCAATCGGGTATACGAAGTCCGATATTGTTGTCTTTACTTTTATATGCATTATGATGTGATGCGCATGAGCTTAATAAGTTGGATTAAAGGTCCCCTGTTTTGAGGGGTTAAAACCCTTTACCACGATGCTTTGCCGCGCCGGTTGATGTATATTCGGTTGAATGTAAGATGTGTTCAATCGGGTATACGAAGTCCGATATCATTGTCTTTACTTTTTATATATGTATTGTGTTGATTGCGCATGGGCTTAGTAAGTGCGATTAAAGGTCCTTTATTTTGAGAGGTTAAAATCATTTACCACGATGCTTTGCCGCGCTTATAGCCCGTTATTATTTATTAGGTGTCATCTATTCATCTGTTCATGTATGTGTCATGTTGTTTACTACATTTTGGAGGTCACTGTTGTAACCCTGTTCGAACGCGTTTCGAAACGCCGCACAAACGCATGTTTTCTGTCTGGTCATGTTCGAACGCGTTATCAAACGCTATACGAACGCGAACATTCTGTTTACCGTTCGAACGCGTTTACGAACGCTACACGAACGCGAATACACTGAATTGAGTCATTTTCATCACATGTCATGTATAATTGTTTCTTAGGTGATTTCTCTTATATCATGTAATCAATCATATTATTTGTATCCCTGCGTCTATCTGTTTGATGTGTTCATGAGATGGTATTCAAGCATAATTAGGTCATTAGTATGTTACTTGGTTCTTAGGCATGATTTAGCCAATTTGGTTGTTTATTTTCAAGCATGATTAATCGTTTTGTTTTGCGTTTGGAATTTGCATTATGTTTAGGTTGTTCTTTGTTTTCCGCATTATATGAT
This sequence comes from Zanthoxylum bungeanum, assembly GCA_019454045.1. NCBI lineage: Eukaryota > Viridiplantae > Streptophyta > Magnoliopsida > Sapindales > Rutaceae > Zanthoxylum > Zanthoxylum bungeanum. The sequence goes on along the minus strand of SKCR01007892.1, from coordinate 14,122 downwards.
CGAAGCATGTTCATGAGATTGCTGTGTGCTATTGCATGTTTTCCGTTATGATGATTACTTTCATGCATGTGAACTTAGAAGCATAATACTCTTGGAAATAAGTGTTACTTAGGTTTGACTAGATTATTGCACAAATCATTTTATTACAAGTGGCATAAGTAAGGGACCATTCTGAACCCAACGGTTTGAGATCTTCCCTTGCAAGGGGTGAGTGCGGCCTTAAATCTTTGTCCCGGTTCACACCGGGTGGCGACTCCATTATTCTCCGGTTTAGTCCCCCGCGGGCTACTCCGTACTCCCAACCGAGCCGCGAGCCCGGGACAGCATGCGTCGCCCAGTTTGTGTGTTCCCACACACATGGCTGACACGTGGATGACATGTGGCTGACACGTGGAACGCGGTGGATGCGGTCCAATCAGATGCTGACACGTGTTGATGATGATTGTCGGCATCATGTGATGGTGGTAGTAGATTTGTTGTGATGTTGACACGTGGCAGGCACACGTTAGCAAAGGCACATGTTGGCAGACTTCTCTGATTTTTGACACGTGTCCGGTGCAAGTTAGCAGTATCCGGTGCATGTTAGCTGTCGTGATGCCCAAAAGACATTTTTGTCATTTTTGTCCGTTTTTTACTGTTTTGGCCCTGAATTGCTTCCAGTAAGTCCTGAAACTTTATTTATCTATAAAATAACACAACACACATCAAAAGATTCACAAAACTCAAGAAACTATACAAAATATTATGTCAAATGAGTGGAAAATAGTGATATATTTACCACTCATCAACTAATCCGATTGAACTAACAGAATCGGCTAACGTCATAAATAATTTCATTTAATTTAAAATTAGAAAAAAATACAAAAATATAAAATTACACAACAAATATAAAAATACAATCATTAATTTTAACATTGAAACAAAATGATTAGGAATCCTCTTAATTAAACTCACTTTAAAATTAGATCGGTTTATTGATTTTGGCCGATTTTAACCAATTTTTTTACATGACCAATTTTTATGAGATTTTCAAATCTGACTGATGATCGATTTTGCTGATTCTAAAAACACTTTCAAACATTCAATTGTATTTCATATTCCATCGATACTATAAGTTTGTAATCATCCAACTTAGCCCCCAAGAGATATGGCTTTGTGATAAAAGGTTTACGATTTGGTCATTAAGTCCTGAATTCGAATCCAAAGATATATTTTTTATAAGATTTGAAGTAGACGATGATTTTATCTGTTCCGTTTAAATTCAGTGTCGGGTGATTTAACGGCAGGTTTAAAAAACAAAAAAGGTAATCAGCGAACTTAAAAAAATGCACAAAGATGAAAAGGTGTTTCAAAGTCAAAAAAGCGGTAGACTAATGTATATAAAATATTCAAGAAAAGTTATAATAAAACCATGAAAAAGAAAAAAGGAAACAAGTTACTCATGAGTGAAGTGTAAAATAAAGGGAAGTGATGTTAGACAAAATTGACATATGAATCTTGAAAGGAAGATTCAATTATGGAAGCTATATCAGTTTCCATCAATTGGGATTTTCGGAAGCCGTCATTCAACGTATTTGGCTACCTAACGCATTCTAATGTAAAGACAAACTTTTGGATTTTAATTATTTTATATTTTCTTATATTTAATAAATAACACGTGAGATTTTGTGGATACAAATAATATAGAATAATATTACTTTATCTGAACTGATGCTCGAAAAGATTTTTCTTTTTTTTGGAATTGTTAGAAATATCATCGTTAAATCATCCATTCCGAATTTAAACGGAATATATAAAAATTTTCTAAGATCCTAAACTATTATAAAAAACACACGGTCTAAATTTAAACTCAAAACATATTTAAAAGGGTATCTCAACAAACAAACACCAAAACCCACCATTTAATGTTTATCGATTCGGACACCCTTATAATGAATTAATCACTACTTGTTAGTCAGTGATTGACACTGCTAATTATCAATTGCTTTTTTTCTTGAGCCTTTTTACAATTCAACGTCTTGGGATTAACTTGAAGAACAAGAAATAGAATCTTTATAGTTAAATATTTTAAGATATGATGGCCAGATTCATTTTACGGAGGCTTCTTCTGTGCGGCGGCCGGAAAGTTGGTATGTGGGTCTTCTCAATGTATGGCCGACACTAGTGTTCACTGATGGTGAACTGCATACTCCATGTTTTTATACATATTTTGTCGTGTCAAGTTTGTATTATGGACGGTCATGAATTGTCATAAATCCAGTGTCTTAGGTTAGTTCATAAAATAAAGTTTTTATATATATATATATATATATATAATTAAAATTTCTTGAATATGTAACCCTAATTTTGAGTTAAATTTTGAAATTCTAACTAACTGTTTGTGTTAACTGTATTTGATCAATTTATCTAATAAAATCTCGTGCAACGGTATAAAATGTTAAAAAAATGGCATAATGAAACTCGAATGAGTTGTGAATAGGGGTGGTAATTTGGGTTAGAATTCGTTTATCCGTTCGATTCGTTTATTAAACAAATTAAATACGAATTTAAGCTCATTAATTCGTTTAAGATTTATTTTGTTATTTTCTTTTATTAGTTATTGTTATTTTTCAATTAAAATTCAAGAAGTAATTGCTAATTACCATATAAAAAATAATATTGTCTATATTTGGTAAGTCATTTGTAGTAAATCTATTAATTACATATTTCATATGTATATACTTATGAATAATTAATGTAAATAAATTATGATAATTTATATCATTGAATAATATCATGATTAAACAAATATGTGTATTCGATTCGTTTAGTAAACGAATCGAATACGAATCATGATATTATGATTCGTTTAGTAAACGAAACAAATACAAATCCATCATATTTTGATTCGATTCATTTAAGATTCGATATAAATTCAATTCGTCAATTAATTTTGCCAACCCCTAATTGTGAATATATCTTGCCCCCATCTTCCATAAGGAAAGAAGCCATTGGATTTGGATTCTTGAAGACTTGAAGTGGTTGTGAGTCTAGTCCATCAAAATTCTTGTCACCAATTAAAATTATCTTCACATTTTCATTTTGGCGAAAGACTTGAATGTAGTGTATAGTACTAATGGCAACAATTCAGCACCCACAAAATCAACTAGTGAACAAATAATGATTATGGTTACACATATAGAATGCACAATCATTTGATTATTATGGCATTTATGGGCCAACAGCAACCCAATCCCAATTATGACGGCCAAAATTGAAATTACATATTTTGATGTACATATAATATTCAATAATGGAGGAAAGCCAATTATTGCAGCAAGGAACTGTTGGGGTTTTGGGTGAAGGGCGCGGGAGAAACGCGGTTCGGGTGAAATTGTAATTTTAAAATTTTTTTAAATTACCGAATAAATTATTCAATATCTAATATGAATAATTTATTTATATTTCACCTAAACACATTTATTCGATATCAAATAATGACATAAATAAGGTAGAAACTTCGCGAAACTTTTACGAAAAACGTTTTTTCCGCAAAATATGTTTTTGACCGACCGCACCACCCAACACTTATGGGGACTGCCCAGGTCAGCCCCAATAGTATTAGGGCAGTTCATGGGCTGCCCGAACAGTGAAAAATTCACTGTTTGGACAGCCGTCACCCGGTTGGCTCAAAAGTCACCCGGTAACGCCGTTTTTCGCTGTTTTCGCTTATTTCAACTCCGAAATAATTTCCGGCAATTGTTCCAACACCCAAAACACATCCAATAAATTCATAACACATTATTTTCATCACAAAATTTCCAGTTTTTAAAGATATGATTTTGCAACAAAAATAATCAATTTTCATGCTTTAAATCCAACTTTTTCAACATTAATCAAATTAAATTCAACATCAATCAAAATCACCACACATGAAGCACCCAAGAATAATTCTAGGCATTACAAGAGTGGTTATAACACTCTAGAATGGAAACATGTCATCAAATGAATAAATTGGACAATAATTATAATAATTCCATCCAAAACACTTCACACATGCATCATCACTTCCAAATCCATCATCCATCACCAAAAGCCCCAAATTCTTAAGAAAAGGAAACCCTAGAATCTTACTAGATCATAAAGAAAACAAGAAATATGCTTTCAAGCTTAGGGATATTGAGTATTACCTTTAATTCTTCAATTTCCTAAAGCATTTTCTTGATTTTCCCTTCCTTTCTTCCTTGAATCATCAAATAAATTTGAAACCCATTTCTAATTGAGGCTCTCGGCCATGGTGAATCAATTAGGAAAAAGAAACAATTTTTTTTTAATTTAAAGGGAGTGACCGATTTTGGCATAGTAAATAAGGGTATTTTGGTCATTTTTCACTTTAAACATATTAAATGAATTAAAATTTATAATAGAAAATCAAATTTGCACTCACAAAGCTTAATTAAATCATGCCATGTGTCACCAATAATAATTAAACATATTTCATAATAATTATGAAAAAGTTTATCAATTAATTATTATTATATATGTATTTTTATTTATATTAAATAACAAATATATTTATTAATGGCATCTGTCAAAATCTCATTTGACGATTAATTAATGTGTATCTAATCAAATTATGTATCAAATACAAAGACACAATAATTACGACTGACCAAAATCCTCTAATGCATGTGTTATCGTTTAACCGATTAAACGATTCGAATTAACTCATTTAATCTGATAAAGTATTATGAATTATCTTTATTATTCATAACGCGTTGCCCAAGTGCTCAACGAGTACACTTCATATTGTGGGACTCTATAAATTTAGGTTTATTCGTCACGAAATCTAATTTCGTGTCCATAATTCACCCACTCATGAATTATGACGATCACAGATAATCTCGCTAAACTATGCAAGTCGAGGTCATTGCATACGTATAATCTCTCCGTCATAGGCTATCAATATTATACCTGAGATATAGATAAGAACGTCAAATCCGTTCGGTATAATATAGTCGACTTTTAATTTTCGATCTCTAAATAACACTCGGAACAAGTTTTCGAAGTTATACCACGGCCATAGATTTACTAGATCGTAAAAACGTGAATGATGTCTATGTCATGTACACAGGACTGACAGATCCTCTCTTGATACGCACTGGATATCATGAGCATCAGTCCACACCCAACGAACAGGCAGAGGTCTGATCATGAATAGATCGGTGACATGACTGCCATCAAAGTGTGGAGGATAACTCATATATCCCACTGTAGTATCTCAAGTCAAATGACCATTATGCTCGCTCAACTCGAGAAGATTCCTATTGACGTTGGTGTACCATCTATTAGGAAATCTTCAGTAAGTCGTTAAGTGTTTATCAAATAAACACCTACATGTCTATACGAGTCTGTAACATCCCAGATTTTTGGGATTGTTCTAGAAGATTCCCGGACTGACGTTTTAGTCTCGGAGCATGATGATAATGAAGAATAAGAGTTCAAACGATGCCATATGGGTCGGAATAATATAGAGTGAAGAGTTGTCGCATCAGAAGACGTGTCGTCTCAAGGAATCAGTTACACGATATTTATATTACGCGTAAAGTTTACAATTTTGGTCATGGAATTAAAAAACGAACTCCGATTGAGTTGATTTTTAGACCATCGGACTCATTTTTCCGAGATGAACAACTTTCGTGTTGAACACTTTTCGAGAATCGCATCAGAAGGGCTCCGAAATTGTGATATTCCAGAAGGTTCCAGAATAGGGGCTGATCAGTAATTTCGCTGGGGCTTATATGATATATTCCTTGCTAGTATTTAAAGCCTTAAGGTTTTGAGAAATTGCAAAAATGACAAATCATTTTCCTATACCCTCACCCGACCCCATTTTCGTTGGAGGACCCTTGCTCGCGCCGGCCACCGACGGACGGCGCGACGGTCGGGAAAGAAGCGCCCGGCAACCGTGCGTCTGTGGGTGGCCGGCGGCGACTCTGAATCGCCGGCGAACGGCGGGAATCGAATGAGAAAGGGCGCGACGTGGGTTTCGACGAATCCGGCTCGTTGGTTCGTTTCACGGCCCGAGCCACCTACCAAATCGAAGCCCTCGACGAGTACTACGAGTGTACGGGGTTGATTTCGCCGAACAGCAGCCGGTTGCACGCGAAACGAGGAAGAAAGCCGTGGTGAACAGTAAACCCACGACGAACAGTAGCTCCGATCGGAATAGTGTGCAGAGCCCAAAATGGTATGCAAAGCCCAAAATAGTGTGCAGAGCCCAAAATGGTATGCAAAGCCCGAAAGTAAAAGCCAGGCCCAAAAGATATATAAGCCTATATGGACCAAACTTGGGCCAAAGGTGAAATCATCGAAGCCCAAGGTAAAGCCCAATAAAACCCTTCTTCCACTTGCAGAAAAATGATTCATACACAAAGCCAAATATATACCAAACATTTCCCACTTACCCTAATCATAATCGAACTGCTCCACTTTGTTCACTAAATAAAGATATCTTAGCACATTGTGGGACTTATGCCAGCTGCAAAAGTCATTTACCTTCCACTATAAATTACAACAAAATACGAGAAACAAAGGCAGTTCTTTCTGACAAGCTTCTCTTCTCTAACATAAGCTCTCAGAGCTTCATATTTTCAAAACATTCTCTTCCGCCCTCACGGCCACCTAAAGAAGGTCAAGGTAATAGCAAACCTTGCTTTCATAGTTAACAAATTTATTCTTCATTTCATACAACTGACTTGGGCGTCGGAGTGTCCCCGGTACCTACCACACCGGTAGGCAGTCTACTCTCATTCATTCTTCTTTGTTTTACAGGATCGTTAGTGCCCCTATTTCCAAATTCTGATTGTGGACCTCGGCCAAAATCCAGCTTCCACAGTATCCAAAGTATTATTTTACCTACATAAGAAATAAAAATCACAATAAAAATATATAAAACATAAATTTAATTATTATTTCACAGATGTGCTAAATTAATGGGATTAATGAAACTGTAAGTGTAAAATGATTAATTTTCTTTTTTAATAAATGTATATTTTTTAGTGTTCATCACTTTTGATTTTGAGAGTCAATGAATGAAGAAGATTTAATTCTCTCTTTGATTTTTACTTTGTAAGAATGATATTAAAAAATGTAAGTGTTTTAAAAATCCAGATAGGCTCTCAAAAGGAAGTAGTGTCCAATTTATAGGTAAAAATTTGAGCATACATATTTCTCTGTGCTAATATCGGTATATACCGGTTCTCAGAGATCGGTATGCAAATTTTTGAATCAAACGGCTACTTAATAGTTACCGTTGATCATTTAATATGCGGAACCTACCGGATTACTGGCCGGTATAGAGACCGATGTGGAACCTTACCGGTTTTAGTAACTATGTAAAGTGCAGGATCACCGGTATGAGAATCGGTATGCCGATTTTAGCAACTGAATTCTTAGCGCAGACCGATATGAGACCCGTATGGATTCATCCTAGTACCAGAAATTATGTAATTCATGGTTAGTCACTGGTATGCCGGTACCAGCGAGTGTGTTCCCTTATCTCAGACACTGGTATGTAGGTTTATGGACTTGTATGTCGGTATTTGTACATAAATCACAAATATAACAATTTAAAATATTTATATTTGACCCTAAAACTATATATGAGTATGCATGAGTCCTGTGAACTTAGAAACATTTAGATATCAACTCAGTTATATTGAGAGTCCTAAACTATGAGACTTGTCTTGCGATTTCATCATTGATCTCCATCTTCGTAATTCACTTTTGCATCAAAAAAATTTTTGTCTTGTTTTGCAAATGTGCATCGAAGACGTGAGTGTTGTAGTATCAAAATCCTTCATAGATTATAATGTCACTTACAGATACAATATCTATTTAAAGAAGAAGCTAAAAATACAATATCTATTTAAAGAAGCTAAGATTAACACTAAATCATGTGGTTAATATGCACTAGTGTATGTATAATTTTCAATGAAAGCAGTATTTGATGGTTACTCGGCCAAGGATGTGATGGCAGAAACACACATTCAATGCTTTTCTACTGTGTCTATTCTCTTCCTCATTATTTTATGGTTAATAATATGGACCTTGTCGTTGTCCTAATGCAATTTTGATCACTTGCCATTATTTCAGTGCCCAGAAAATGGCATTTGGTGTCATGTCATTTGCTTAAAATTTTCCTAACAAAACAATGACAAAATTTTAACGTTGCTCTGGATTGGAATGAGGCATATGCCAAATGGCGTAAAGAATCTTTCTTTGGGAAAACAGACAATCCAGGGTTTGCAACTTCACATATTTCACAGGTTTTGGTCTACTTCTATCTTCTCTTCTTATAATGTTCATGAAATATATCTATCAAAGGTGTAGCCAAGATGCACGGTCTGTAAAAAATTATATTAAGAATCACCATAATGCCAGGCAAAAAAAAAAAAAAATGTTATATATTTTCATTAAGATATTCTAGTTTACCATACTTAAGCCATCATTACATGATTCGCATTCAAATGATAAACTTCCTAAATAAAATGATGTGATGTGAATTGCAAAATTCTCACCGAAAGCACATGGGAAAGAGATCAATCAAATTAAGGTAAGACAGAGTCAAAATTAATCCAACTGTGGAAGTGCTTCAGCTCCAGCTACCATCTCCAATATTTCACCAGTGGTTTTAGCTTGAAGTTCTCAACTATAAGCATTTGAAAGATTTTTCTTCAACTCATCCGCATTATCTGTTAGCAATACACGCAAATGATTCCTGTAATGACCTCAAAATTTGACTATTCATACTAAAGAGGCATCGTTGCATCAAGAATCTGAACTGGAACTTGCTCAAAACAGAGTAAGAGGTGATAATCTCTTTTTGTTGAACGTCGTGCTCTCTCTCTCTCTCTCTTTCCTTCAACAATCAACTTCCCTTCCTTAGTTGTCAACCTAAATAACTCATCCTCCACAGCATCAACTCATTTCCTATTCACATCACAAATAACTCATTCCATTGATAAGGGTAACTGTTAGGGATTATAATTTGGATAGGATGCAGAATGTAGACAAAAATATACAAAAGACTGACAAGGTAGAGCTAGGGATTTAGGATCAATTGGTGAGCCACAAGTCCAAGACCCACATAAAGGGAAGGCCTCCAGTCCAACAGGTTTATGAAATAAAAGAAAAGGAAAAAAAAAAGGAAAGATATTCATGAAGGTTGTTGATAAGCGGAAAATATATCAATATTTACCGCCCAATTTACTTAATATTTTGTATAGTTTCTCGAGTATTGTGAATACTTTGATGCATTTTATGTTATTTTGTAGATAAATAAAATATCGGAACTCGCTAGAATCAAATCGGGACTAAAACGGCGAAAAACGGATAAAAATGGCAAAATGGGAAATTTATTGTACACGCGTCGCTACGAGCAAGACTCCACGCATCGCGACGCCGGGCCAATAATTCAGCTGTCAACATGCATCATCAACACATCATCACATGCATCATCACCGCATCATCATGACATCACGCGTCATCACCACGTCATCACGTGCGTCATCACCGCGTCATCATGACGTCGGCACAATTATTGATTTGCCGACAACCACCATCTACTGGAGCACGCATCGCGACACACAAGCTCTACGCGTCGCGACGTGCACCTATTTTGGAGCCTATAAATAGAGGCTGATTTCATTTGAATTTTTTCATATTTGTTTTTCTGAGGAATTTCCTTAAGAATACTAATAAGAGAGTATCTTCTTTGTTTAATTTCAGTTTTCTTGTATTTAATTTTTATTTTAAGCAATAAATCTTTCTTTGTTTAACTTAAAAGCATGAGTATGTAACTTTTTTCTGCTGGGGTGAAGGTGAAACTTTTATTATTATAATTTGGATCAATCTCCCTTATTTTATAATATATTAATTATCTTAAAACCTGACTTAATTGGATACCGCATTTATGGTCGGTTGGACTTAATTAAATTAATTTTAACCTGACTTAATTGGATACCGCATTTATGGTCGGTTGGAATTAATGAAAATCTGACTTAATCAGGATACCGCCTATATGGTCGGTTGGTAATGGAATGCAAATTTATATATTATAATAAGGGAGATTTCTAGATTTGAAATAATAAAAGTGGATCCTCAAACCCCAGTATTTTATTTCATTGTTGTAAATTTTATCTTTTTAATTTTCAATTAGTTGTATGATGTTTTCTTTTTTTATGTCTTTAGTAGTCCTAGATATGTGTCGTAACTAAATACATTATCTAGGGTTGTGATGAATTCCAATATCATAGATTTATAAGATGGTTATTTTATGTCTTGTGTGACATATAGGTTTATTTATTGAGTCTTAATCTTAATGCTTCTTATTAACTGGCCACTAATAAGATTGATTTGGTAAACTTAAAATGAACTTGACAAAGAGATTTTAGGTTTCAGCCTTAGACTCAATAGCTAACGATCTCACATTCACCTTAGAGATTTCCTTCCAGGATAGTCATATATTTGTCGGGCGTGGGTAGCAATAATTGGAACTTGAACTTAATGAATTCTAGTAACTTAACCATCGACATAGACTTTTGCATATTTTCGTGTTTCAGGTTAATAAACCGATATATTGCACAAACATAAGATAATAACTTCATCTTTAGAAGATTATTGGAAGGATTTACAACCCTGAATAGTTTCATAATATTGATTACTTTTTAGAATTTACTTTCGCATTGTTTTAAATTACTTGTCTTTAGTTAAAATCACCCACCAAACAACAATTAATTTTTAGATACTTGTAGAAATTTAACTTCAATAAATTAATAGCTTAGGTATTAAGTCCTCGTGGGATCGATATATTTTATACTACTTGAGAGATACGTGCGCTTGCGTAATGTGTGTGTTTACCACCGATCAAGTTTTTGGCACCGTTGCCGGGGACTTATTTATCTTTTACTATTAATTTTGGGGTTAGATACTTTACTTGTGTCTAATTTATTTTTACTTATTATTTTTGTTTTCTTGTGTCTTAGGTTCTCAGACACTACATGAGAAGAATCAGAAGCTTTGAAATCCGTCCGCTTGACCCATAAATTGAAAGAACTATCAGATAGTTGAGAAGAGAAATGCGAGAAGATCAAGAAGCACTGATCAACATGAACAATCAAGAACCTGAACCTTTGAAAGTTGCACCACAAATTCCCATTCGAGATAGAACAATTCCGGTGGTTGACGGCTTCATATCATGCCTTGTACTTCCACCTTTACCAGCAAATACGTGTGACATCAAAACATGCATTCAAATGATACAGCAATCAGTTCAGTTTGGGGGAAGTATAACTGAAGATCCTAATGCCCACATCCAAAACTTCCTGGAAGTTTGTGGCATATTCAATTACAACCGAGCGGCAGAAGAAGTAATGCATATGCGTGTGTTCCCATATTCCTTGAAAGACAGAGCTAAGGCTTGGCTCCATTCACTACCAGCAGGTTCCATCACAACTTGGAACACTCTTGCCACCAAATTTCTTGTAAAATACTTTCCCCCAACCAGAACAGCAAAGCTGAGAAATGACATCACATCTTTTATGCAACATGACTCAGAATCCCTCTGCGAAGCATGAGAAAGATACAAAGAATTGCTCTGAAAATATCCTCACTATGAGATTGCAAAGTGGCTACAAGTCCAAACCTTCTACAATGGACTTTCTGGACTAATGAGAACCACAATAGATGTTGCTGCTGGAGGAGTTTTAATGGCAAAAGGAGAAGATCAGGCTTGAGACTTAATTGAAGAAATGACTAACAACAATTCATGTGGCCAACAGAGAGGAGCATGATCCATCGAATAGCAGGAATCCATGAAGTATGAACCAACACAGCTATGAATGCCAAGCTGGATCAGATATGCAAATGTTTGGAAACTCTTAGCATGCAGGTTAATGTTGGTTCCACAAGTTCACCATATAGAGGAGCACCAGAGGCAGAATCTTACAACCAAAATGATGAGACTATGAACTATGTCAGCAACTTCAACAGACAGGGAAACAATCCATATTCCAATACCTACAACCCAGGTTGGAGGAATCATCTCAATTTCGCATGGAGCAACAATTCAGGGCAAAAGAATAATCCACCACCCAGATTCCAACAGCAGAATAAAGGCCAGAAGTATGAAAAAGAACCAGGAATAGCAGAAATGCTTGCCCAGATGAAAAGGCAAGAAGCCAAATATGATGCTATGTTTCAAGCCCAAGCAGCGTTAAATCAAAGCCAAGCAGCTTCTATAAAGGCACTGGAAAATCAATTGGGACAACTGGCCAATGCTCAGAGTTACAGATCGCAAGGTACCCTTCCTAGCAACACAGAACCAAATCCAAGGAACAGGGAGAATGAGCAATGCCAAGCCATCACTTTGAAAAGCGGCACTGAAATCAACAAAGATGTTGGAGTCAAGGCATCTACTGAGAATTTTCCAAAAGAAAGCAACGAAGCAGATCCACAGATGGAGGAAAAAGAGGCAAAAGAAAATGATCGAGAAAGATTTACTCTACCTCCACATTTTCCACAGCGTCTCCAAAAACACAAATCGGACAAGCAGTTTGCTCGATTCCTATAGATCTTCAAAAAGCTGCATATCAACATTCCATTTGCAGAAGCGTTGGAACAGATGCCCAGTTATATCAAATTCATGAAAGATATTCTGTCACGAAAGCGAAGATTGGGAGATTACGAGACTGTAGTATTGACAGAAGAATGTAGCGCCATCACTCAGAGGAAGCTTCCCCCAAAGTTGAAAGATCCTGGTAGTTTCACCATCCCTTGCACCATATGAGAACATTACTTCAGTAAGGCGTTGTGTGATTTAGGTGCTAGTATTAACTTAATGCCTTTGTCTATTTACAGGAAATTGTAGCTTGGAGAAGCAAAGCCCACCTCAGTCACTCTGCAACTGGCTGACAGATCACTCACATTTCCGAGAGGGGCAGTGGAAGATGTGCTGGTCAAAGTGGACAAATTCATTTTCCCAGTAGATTTCATTGTCCTTGACATGGAGGAAGATAAAGACGTACCCATCATCCTCGGGAGACCACTCTTGGCTACAGATCGAACCATCATTGATGTACAAAAAGGTGAACTAACCATGAGGGTCCAAGACCAAGAAGTAACATTCAATGTTTTCAAAGCCATGAAATTCTTGAATGACAAAAATGAGGAGGAATGTTTCAAACTTGATGTAATAGATAGTATCATCCAGAACACAGATGCAATGCAACTTTCCACTGACAAATTTGAAGCATGCATCACCAATAACACTGACAGAGAATTAGATTATGAGATTCTGGAATGTATCAACTATCTTGATGGAGCCTCTCGCTTCAGATCGACACCACAATTGGAACGTTTGGAACTACCGAAAAAAGAACGAATCAACTAAAGCCACTTCCGAGCCATCTCAGGTATGCATACTTGTAAAACTATTCTGATTTACCTGTGATTATTTCTTCGCCGCTAACATGGGTGTATGGAGATAAGTTATTGAGAAAGAAATCATCAAATGGTTGGACGCATGCATCATCTACCCTATCTCTGACAACTCTTGGGTGAGTCTTATGCAAAGTGTACCCAAGAAAGGAGGAATGACTGTAGTCACAAATGAAAAGAACGAGCTGATTCCAACAAGGTTAGTGACTGGATGAGAGTATGCATGGACTACAGGAAGCTGAACAAAGCAACACGGAAAGATCATTTCTCACTATCATTCATTGACCAGATGCTAGACAGATTGGCGGGACATGAATTCTACTGTTTTCTGGACAGATACTCAGGATATAATCAGATTGCCATCGCCCCAGAAGATCAAGAGAAAACCACTTTTACATACCCGTATGGTACTTTTTCTTTCCGCAGGATGCCATTTGGACTCTGTAACGCTCCTGTCACATTTCAACGCTGCATGGGCATCTTTTTAGACATGATAGAAAAAAACATGAGAGTCTTCATGGATGACTTCTCAGTATTTGAAGACTTGTTCGACCACTGTTTGCAAAATCTGGAAAAAGTGTTACAAAGATGCGAAGATACAAATTTGGTACTCAACTGGGAGAAATGCCACTTCATGGTGCAG